>CM061069.1:2251360-2438860 GCA_030762895.1 Sophora flavescens
GGTTTATCATGGAATCATGGCATGAGGGTCATGGATTAAGTATCGGATAATGGAAAGAGGATCATGGATTAACCATTGGATAATGGCAACGGGGTCATGGGTTAACCATGTTATCATGGCAAGAGGGTCAAGGGGTAACCATGGGATCATGGCAATAGGGTCATGTGTTAACCATGGAATCAAGGCAAAAGGGTGGTGGATTAACAATGGGATCATGGCAAGAGGGTCTTGGGTTAACCATATGGTCATGGAAAGAGGGTCATGGGTTAACCATGGGATCCTGGTATTAGGGTCATGGGTTAACCATGGGATCGTGGCAATGTGGCAATTGTTAACCATGGGATCATGGCTACGGGGTCATAGGTTAACCATAGGATCATGGCAAAAGGGTCATGGGTTAACCATGGGATCATGGCTAGAGGGCCATGGGCTAACCATGTAACATGGAAAGAGGGTCATGGGCTAACCATGGGATCATGGCAAGTGGGCCATGGGTTAACCATGTGATCATGGCAAGAGGGTCATGGGTTAACCATGGGATAAAGTCAATGGGATCATGGGTTAACCATGGACTCAAGGCAACGGGATCATGGGTTAACCATGGGATCATGGCATGAGGGTCATGGATTAACCACTGATCATAGTAAGAGGATCATTGGTTAACCATGTGATCAAGGAAAGAAGGTCATGGGTTAAACATGGGATTATGGCAACAGGGTCGTGGGTTAACCCAGGGATCATGGCAACGGGGTCATGGGTTATCATTAGGATCATGGCAAGAACGTCATCGGCTATGCATGGGATCATGGCAAAAGGTGCATGGGTTAACCATGGAATCATGGCAAGATGGTGTTGGATTAACCATGGCATTATGTGTAGAAGGTCATGGGTTAACCAATTGGTCATGGAAAGAGGGTCATAGGTTAACCATGGGATCCTGGTAAGATGGTCATGGGTTAATCCTGTGGTCATGTCAAGTGGGTCAAGGGTCAACCATCGGACCATGGCATGAGGGTCATGGGTTAACCATGGGATCATGGCAACGGGGTCATTGGTTAACCATGGGATCATGGTAAGAGAGTCATGGTTTTAACCATGGTATCATGGCCACAGGGTCATAGGTTAACCATGGGTTCATGTCAAGAGGGTCATGGGTTAACCATGGGTTCATGGCAAGAGGGCCATGAATTAACCCAGGGATCATGGCAAGAGGATCATGGGTTAACCACGTGGTCATTGCAAGAGGGTCATGGGTTAACCATGGGATTTGGCCAGAGGGTCATTGGATAACCATGGCATCAAGGCAACAGGTTCATGGGTTAACCATGGGATCATGGCATGGGGGACATTGGTTGACAATGGGATAATGGCAACGGGGTCATCGGTTAACCTTGGGATTATGGTAACAGAGTCATGGGTTAACCATGGGATGATGGCAACGGGGTCATTGAGTAACCATGGTATCATGGCAAGAGGGTCATGGATTAATCATGGAATCATGGCAAGAGGGTCATGGGTTAACCACGTGGTCATGGCAAGGGGGTCATGTGTTAACCATGGGATCCTGGTAAGAGGGTCATGGGTTTATGTTGGGGCCCAATCCAATAAGTAATATAGATAAATATAAGGGTTTGTTAGTAGATTAGGGAGTTAGTTAGTAATGGCCATTATTAGATTTGGATATTCAGTTAGCTTTGTTAGAAGTTGTTTTTGTCTGTTAGGAGTTTGTTAGTGTTGATAAGCTTGGCTGTTAGGTATTGTTAGGTCTATAAATAAGAGGCTAATCTGTAATCAATGACATGAATAAAGAATTATTGGGGTACAATTGTAGTATTCTTTCCATAGTTAGGATCTTCATCTTCCTGAAAGAAGGTTCCTAACAGTTTACCATGTGATCATGGCAAGTGGGTCATTGGGTTAACCATGAAATCATGGCAAGAGGGTCATTAATTAAGCATGGGATCATGGCAAGAGGGTCATGGATTAACAATGGGATCATGGCAACGGGGACATGGGGTAACCATGGAATCATGGCAAGAGGGTCATGGATTATCCATAGGATCAAGCAAGAGGGTCTTCAATTAACCACGGGGTCATGGGTACCATGGTCATCATGGAAAGAAGGTTATCGGTTAACCATTGGATCATGACATCGAGGTCAAGGGTTAACCATGGGATCATGGCAAGAGGGTCATTGGTTAACCATGGGATCGTGGAAAGCCGGTCATGGTTTAACCAGGGAATCATAGCAAGAGGGTCT
This sequence comes from Sophora flavescens, assembly GCA_030762895.1. NCBI lineage: Eukaryota > Viridiplantae > Streptophyta > Magnoliopsida > Fabales > Fabaceae > Sophora > Sophora flavescens. The sequence continues at coordinate 2,253,621 of CM061069.1, forward strand.
TTGATTAACCAAGGGATCATGGGAGGAATGTCATGTGTTAACCAGGTGGTCATGGAAAGAAGGTCAAAGGTTAACCATTGGATCATATCAAGAGGGTCATGGGTTAATCATGGGATCACGGTAAGAGGGACATGGGTTAACCATGTGATCATGGCCAGAGGGTCATGGGTTACTCGTGGGATCTTGGCAAGAAGGCCATGGGTTAACCATAAGATCATGTCGAGAGGGCCATGGGTTAACCATGGGAACATGGCAAGAGGGTCAAGGGTTAACCGTGGGATCACGACAATTGGGTGATGGGTTAACCAGGGGATCAAGGCCAAAGGGCCATGGGTTTACCATGTGATCATGGCCAGAGGGTCATAGGTTACCCGTGGGATCATAGCAATGGGGTCATGGGTTAACCATGGTATCATGGCAAGAGGGTCATGGGTTAACCATGGGATCATTTGAGGAAATTCATGGGTTAACCATGGGATCATGGTAAGAGGATAATGGGTTAACCATGAGATAATGGCAACAGGGCCATTGGTTAACCCTGGGATCATGGCAACGGGGTCATGGGTTAACCATGGGATCATGGGAAGAGGTCCAGGGGTTAACTATGGGTTCATGGCAAGAGGGTCATGAGTCAACCAAGGGATCTTGGCAAATGGCCATGGGTTAACCACGTGGTCATGGCATGGGGGTTCGGGGTTAACCATGTGATCCAGGTCAGAGGTCATGGGTTAACTATGTGATCATGGTAAGAGGGTCATGGGTTAACCATGGGTTCATTACATGAGGGTCATAGGTTAACCATGGGATCATGGCAATGGGGTCATGGGTTAACCATGGGATCATGGCAACATGGTCATGGGTTAACAATGGGATCATGGCAATGGGGTCATGGGTTAACAATGGAATCATGGCAAGAGGGTTATGGGTTAACCACGTGGTCAAGGCTAGAGGGTCATGGGTTAACCATGTGACAATGGCAAGATGGTCAAGGTTTAACCATTGGATAATGACATGAGGGTCATGGGTTAACCGTGGGATCATGGCAAAGTGGTCAAGGATTAACCATGGGATCAAGGCAACAGGGACATGGGTTAACCATGGGATCGAGGCAACGGGTTCATGGGTTATCCTTGGGATCTTGGCAAGAGGGTCATGGGCTAAGCATGTGATCATGGCAAAAGGGTTGTGGGTTAACCAAGGAATCATGGCAAGAGTGTATTGGATTTACCACGACATTATGGGTAGAAGGTCATGGGTTAACCAGTTGGTCATGGAAAGAGGGTCAAAGGTTAACCATGGGATCCTGGTAAGATGGTCATGGGTTAACCATGTGATCATGTCAAGAGAGTCATGGGTTAACCATCGGATCATGGCAAGATAGTCATGGGTTAACCATAGGATCATTGTCATCGGTTAACCATGGGATCATGGCAAAAACTTCATGGTTTTAACCATGGTATCATTGCAACGGGGTCATGGGTTAACTATGGGTTCATGTCTAGAGAGTCATGGGTTAACCTTGGGTTCATGGCAAGAGGGCCGTGAATTAACCAAGGGATCATGTCAATTTGGTCATGGGTTAAAAATGGAATCATGGCAAGAGGGTTATGGGTTAACCATGTGGTCATGGCAAGAGGGTCATGGGTTAACCATTTGATCCTGGTAAGCGAGTCATGGGTTAACCATGTGACATTGGCAAGAGGGTCATGGTTTCACCATTGGATAATGACATGAGGGTCATGGGTTAACCGTGGGATCATGGCAAAGGGGTAATGGATTAACCATGGGATAATGGCAACGGGGTCATGGGTTCACCATGGGATTGAGGAAATGGGGTCATGGGCTAACCATGTGATCATGGCAAGAAGGTCATGGGTTAACCATGGGATCGGGGCAAGAGGGCAATGGGTTAACCATGTGATCATGGCAACATGGTCATAGGTTAACTAAGGGATCGTGGCAATGGGGTCATAGGTTAACAATGGAGTCATGGAAAGATGGTTATGGGTTAACCACGTGGTCATGGCTAGAGGGTCATGGGTTAACCATTGGATCCTGGTAAGAGAGTCATGGGTTAACCATGTGACAATGGCAAGATGGTCATGGTTTAACCATTGGATGATGACATGAGGGTCATGGGTTAACCGTGGGATCATGGCAAAGCGGTCTAGGATTAACCAAGGGATCAAGGCACTGTGGTCATGGCAAGGGGGTCATAGGTTAACCATAGGATCCTGGTAAGTGGGTCATGGGTTATGCTTGGGATCAAGGCAATGGGGTCATGGGTTATTCTTGGGATCATGGTAAGAGGGACATGGGTTAAGCATGTGATCATGGCAAAAGGGTCATGAGTTAACCATGGAATCATGGCAAGGGTGTCTTGGATTAACCATGGCATTTTGGGAAGAAGGACATGGGTTAACCAGTTGGTGTTGGACAAAGGGTCGTAGGTTAACCATCGGATCCTGGTAAGATGGTCATCGGTTAACCATGTGATCATGTCAAGAGGGTCATGTGTTAACCATCAGATCATGGCATGAGGAACATGGGTTAACCATGGGATCATGGAAACAAGCTCATCGGTTAACCTTGGGATCATGGCAAGAGCGTCATGGTTTTAACCATGGTATCATGGCAATGGGGTAATGGGTTAACCATGGGTTCATGTCAAGAGGGTCATGGGTTAACCATGGGTTCATGGCAAGAGTGCCATGAATTAACCAAGGTATCATGGCAAGAAGGTCATGGGTTAACCACGTGGTCATAGCAAGAGGGTCATGGGTTAACCATGGGATCCTGGCCATAGGGTCATTGTTTAACCATGGGATCAAGGCAAGAGGGTCATGGGTTAACCATGGAATCTTGGCATGGGGGACATGGGTTAACCATGGGATCTTGGCTTGGGGGGACATGGGTTAACCATGTGATCATGGCAAGAGGGTCATGGGTTAACCATGGTATCCTGGTAAGCGGGTCATGGGTTTACCATGTGATAATGGCAAAAGGGTCATTGGGTTAACCATGAAATCATGGCAAGAGGGTCATTGTTTAACCATGGGATCATGGCAAGAAGGTCATCGATTAACCATGGGATCCTCGCAACGGGGTCATGGGTTAACCATGCTATCATTGCAACGGGGTCATGGGTTAACCATGGAATCATGGTAAGAGGGTCATGGATTAACGATGGGATCATGCAAAAGGGTCATGGGTTAACCACGGGGTCATGGGGTATCCCTGGGATCCTGGTTAGAGGATCATGGGTTAACCAGGAGATCATGGAAAGAAGGTTATCGGTTAACCTTGGGATTATGGCTACAGGGTCATGGGTTAACCATGGGATCATGGCATCGGGGTCATGGGTTAACCATGGGATCATGGCTAGAGGGTCATTGGTGAACCATGGGATCGTGGCAAGAGGGTCTTCCGTTAACCATGGAATCATGGCATGAGGGTCTTTGGTTAACCAAAGGATCATGGCAAGAAGGCCATTGGTTAACCAGGTGGTAATGGAATGAGGGTCATAGGTTAACCATTGGATCATATCAAGAGGGCCATGGGTTAACCATGGGATCGAGGCAATTAGGCCATGATTTAACCATGTGATCATGGCCATAGGGTTGTGGGTTACCTGTGGGATCATGGCAAGAGGGCCATGGGTTAACCATATGATCATGTCAAGAGGGCCATGGGTTAACCATAGGAACATGGCAAGTGGGTCAAGGCTTAACCTTGGGATCATGGCAAGAGGGTCATGGGTTAACCATGGGATCAAGGCAAGAGTTCCATGGGTTAACCCTGTGATCATGGCCAGAGGGTCATGGGTTACCCGTTCGATCATGGCAATGGGGTCATGGGTTAAGCATGGTATCATGGCAAGAAGGGCATAGGTTAACCATAGGATCATGTGAAGAAGGTCATGGGTTAACAATGGGATCATGGTAAGAGGATCACGGGCTAACCATGAGATAATGGCAATAAGGCCATAGGTTAAGCATGGATCATGGCAAAAGAGTCATGGCTTAACCATGGGATCATGGCAACGGGGTCATGGATTTACCATGGGATCAGGGCAAGAGGTCAAGGGGTTAACTATGGGTTCATGGCAAGGGGGTCATGGGTTAACCAAGGGTTAACCACGTTGTCATGGCAACGGGGTCATGGGTTAACCATGGGATCCTGGAAAGAGGTCATGGGTTAACTATCTGATCATGGTAAGAGGGTTGTGGGTTAACCATGGGTTCATGGCATGAGAGTAATGGGTTAACCATGGGATCATGGCAATGGGGTAATGGGTTAACAATGGGATCATGGCAACATGGTCATGGGTTAACCAAGGAATCATGGCAATGGGGTCATGGGTTAATAGTGGAATCATGGCAAGAGGATTATGGATTAACCACATGGTCATGGCAAGAGGGTCATGGGTTCACCATGGGATCCTGGTAAGAGAGTAATGGGTTAACCATGTGACAATGGCAAGAGGGTCATGGTTTAACCGATGGATAATGACATGAGGGTCATGGGTTAACCGTGGGATCATGGCAAAGGGCTCATGGATTAACCATGGGATCATGGCAACGGGGTCATGGGTTCACCATGGGATCCTGGTAAGAGAGTAATGGGTTAACCATGTGACAATGGCAAGAGGGTCATGGTTTAACCGATGGATAATGACATGAGGGTCATGGGTTAACCGTGGGATCAGGGCAAAGGGCTCATGGATTAACCATGGGATCATGGCAACGGGGTCATGGGTTAACCATGGGATCAAGGCAACGGGGTCAGGGGTTAACCATGTGAAGGTGGCAAGAAGGTCATGGGTTAACCATGGGATCAGGGCAAGAGGGCCACGCGCTAACCATGTGGTCATGGCAAGAGGGTAATGGGTTAGTCACGTGGTCGTGGCAAGGGGGTCATGGGTTAACCATAAGTTCATGGCAAGAGGGTTATGGGTTAACCATGGGTTCATGGCAAGAGGGTTATGGGTTAACCATGGATTCATGATAAGAGGGTCATGGGAAAATGATCATGGGTTAACCATGGGATCCTGGAAAGAGGGTCATGGGTTAACCATGGGATCATAACAAGGGGGTCATGTGTTAACCATGAGATCATGGCAAGAGGGTCTTGGGTTAACCATGTGATCATGGCATGAGGGTCATGGATTATCCATGGGATCATGCAAGAGGGTCTTCGGTTAACCACGGGGTCACGGGTAACCAGGTCATCATGGAAAGAAGGTTATCGGTTAACCATTGGATCATGGAATCGGGGTCAAGGGTTAACCATGGGATCATGGTAACAGGTCCATTGGTTAAACATGGGATCTTGGCAAGAGGTTCATGGGTTAACCAGGGAATCATAGCAAGAGGGTCTTTGATTAACCAAGGGATCATGGCAGGAAGGTCATGTGTTCACCAGGTGGTCATGGAAAGAGGGTCATTGGTTAACCTTGGATCATATCAAGAGGGTCATGGGTTAACCATGGGATCAAGGTTAGAGGGACATGGGTTAACCATGTGATCATGGCCAGAGGGTCATGGGTTACTCGTGGGACCTTGGCAAGAAGGTCATTGGTTAACCTTATGATCATGTTGAAAGGGCCATGGGTTAACCATGGGAACATGGCAAGAGGGTCAATGGTTAATCGTGGGATCATGGCAATTGGGTGATGGGTTAACCATGGGATCAACGCAAGAGGGACATGGGTTAACCATGTGATCATGGCCATAGTGTGATGGGTTACCCGTGGGATCATAGCAATGGGGTCATGGGTTAACCATGGTGTCATGGCAAGAGGGTCATGGGTTAACCATGGGATCATTTGAGGAAAGTCATGGGTTAAGCATGGGATCATGGTAAGAGGATAATGGGTTAACCATGAGTTAATGGCAACGGGGCCATTGGTTAACCATGGGATCATGGCAAGAGAGTCATGGCATAACCATGGGATCATGGCAACGGGGTCATGGGTTAACCATGGGATCATGGGAAGAGGTCCGAGGGTTAACGATGGGTTCATGGCAAAAGGGTCATGAGTCAACCAAGGGATCATGGCAATATGGGCATGGGTTAACCACGTGGTCCAGGCATGGGGATCAGGGGTTAACCATGTGATCCTGGTAAGAGGTCATGGGTTAACTATGTGATCATGGTAAGAGGGTCATGGGTTAACCATGGGTTCATTGCATGAGGGTCATAGGTTAACCATGGGATCATGGCAATGGGGTCATGGGTTAACCATGGGATCATGGCAACATGGTCATGGGTTAACCATAGGATCACGGCAATGGGGTCATGGGTTAACAATGGAATCATGGCAAGAGGGTTATGGGTTAACCACATGGTCAAGGCTACAGGGTCATGGGTTAACCATGTGACAATGGCAAGATGGTCATGGTTTAACCATTGGATAATGACATGAGGGTCATGGGTTAACCGTGGGATCATGGCAAAGGGGTAATGGGTTAACCATGGGATAATGGCAACGGGGTCATGGGTTCACCATGGGATTGTGGAAATGGGGTCACGGGTTAACCATGTGATCATGGCAAGAGGGTCATGGGTTAACCATGGGATCAGGGCAAGAGGGCATTGGGTTAACCATGTGATCATGGCAACATGGTCATAGGTTAACTAAGGAATCATGGCAATGGGGTCATAGGTTAACAATGGAGTCATGGAAAGATGGTTATGGGTTAACCACGTGGTCATGGCTAGAGGGTCGTGGGTTAACCATGGGATCCTGGTAAGAGAGTCATGGGTTAACCATGTGACAATGGCAAGATGGTCATGGTTTAACCATTGGATGATGACATGAGGGTCATGGGTTAACCGTGGGATCATGGCAAAGCGGTCTAGGATTAACCATGGGATCAAGGCACTGTGGTCATGGCAAGGGGGTCATAGGTTAACCCTAGGATCCTGGTAAGTGGGTCATGGGTTATCCTTGGGATCAAGGCAACGGGGTCATGGGTTATTATTGGGATCATGGTAAGAGGGACATGGGTTAAGCATGTGATCTGCAAAAGGGTCATGAGTTAACCATGGAATCATGGCAAGGGTGATATGAGCCATGGGGGGGCAAGTCCAATTTCCAACAAGAATGATATGAGCCCAATGAAGACCGTGGATCAAGAATCAAATCAAGGACTTGGTGGGCCCATGACAAAAGTTAGACACAAGAAAACCCAACAAGTGTTAGTTCAAACTATGGTTCTCATCATGGAAGCAAGCCCAAATGCAAGATTGGATGGAATGAAGCCCAAATTATTAACTTACATTATCCAACTAAAGGATCCTTCACAAGAGGGGTGTGCAACATGAAGAAGAGTCCAATTTTAGTTGTTTATTTTAATTCAATAAGTGTAAATGGGTTTTATGAGTGAGCCCAATTACTAAGTGATGTTTTTGGGGCAGCCCACTTGTAATCCATGATGCAAAACGAATTTGTCTTAGTGGGAGGAATCTTTAGCTTGCATGCTATAAGAACTCGAAAACTAGTGTGTTGATATTTTGATAAATTGTATAAATTATGGGGGGGTTACACTTTTAATGTGAGAAGCAAGTGTAACCACCACATATTTAGGGGAATGAAGAGTCAAGAAGAGGGGGGGGGGGGGGGACGTAACCTTCATAGTCTTATGGCTGAGTTGAATGATTTGGTGGCTACATTATGAGGGTTTTTAACTCATGTTATGATGGCTGAGTTAAGTAGGAATAAGTGAGTGTTTAAGGTCAATTAAGTGGGGGTTATGGTTTGGTTTTGGAAGCCCAAAAGTTGGCTGCTCAACTATATGTAATTTGTGACAAACACATGAAATGGTAACTTTGATGTTAATTTTGGATCAAATCCAATTTGTGAGAATTTTGTTCTCCTAGGTTCTTGGTTGAACCAAACTATTTTTCTCATCAAGAATCCAAGATTCTTGTGGCGAACCTCACTTGGGTTATCAAAACTCTTGTTTTGTGGCGCCATCATCATCTTCTTACTCATCCATTTTCTTTATTTCTTCACTTTAATCTTGGCTACAAAGTGTTACACGAATTTGTGTTAAAAATTCAACCAAAAAAGATCATCAAAGGCAACCTCACCATTGGGTTGTCATCAAGTGGTATCAGAGCTTAGGCTTTGGTTGGATTTTGTGTTTTTGTCCTTCATCTTCTAACTTTCTCCTTTTCTTCTCTTTGCTATGTTGCGATTTGAAAATTTCGACTATGTGCAAGAACATAGGAAAGAGGTTGAAGAGTGGATCTGGCAAATGCATGAGAGGCGTGACAAGAGGATGAGAGAGAACGAACAAAAGAGGTTGAGAAAAGAGGAAAGAATGAAAAGACAAATGGAAAGTTTTGAAGACCATGTGAAGAAGTTGGTGGAAGATTCCAACAAGAAAGAGAATGAGAAGAAAGAGAGAGAGAAAGCAAAACAAGAGAATGAGGCAAAAGCAAAAGAGAGTGAAAAGAAAAGTGATGATCAAAAGGAAAAAGAAAAAGAGAGTGAAAAGAAGAGTGATAATCAAGAGGAAAAAGAAAAACAGAGTAAAAATAAGAATGATGAGCAAGAGAAAAATAGTGAGAAAAATAGTGAGCAAAAAGAGAGTTCTTTGGCAACAAAAAGTGAGGAGAAGAGGGCTTTGATTTCAAGACAGCCCCAATGCATAATTTATTGCAAGGACTTTTGTTTAATTTCCAATGCTTCTAATGATCTCTCTTTGCCTAGTGGTGCTGTAACTCTTTTGCAGAAATTTGGAGATTTCATCCCAAAGGAAGTACCCCATGGCTTGGGAACTTGCATGGTTACCCAAAAGTATGGATATCTTAACACAAGATTCGATAACATGCTTGGGATTGAAGTCATAAATTCGAGGACGAATTTTCTTAAAGAATGAGGGTATGATATGAGCCATGGGGGGGCAAGTCCAATTTACAACAAGAATGATATGAGCCCAATGAAGACCATGGATCAAGAATCAAATCAAGGACTTGGTGGGCCCATGACAAAAGTTAGACACAAGAAAACCCAACAAGTGTTAGTTCAAACTATGGTTCTCATCATGGAAGCAAGCCCAAATGCAAGATTGGATGGAATGAAGCCCAAATTATTAACTTACATTATCCAACTAAAGGATCCATGACAAGAGGGGTGTGCAACATGAAGAAGAGTCCAATTTTAGTTGTTTATTTTAATTCAATAAGTGTAAATGGGTTTTATGAGTGAGCCCAATTACTAAGTGATGTTTTTGGGGCAGCCCACTTGTAATCCATGATGCAAAACGAATTTGTCTTAGTGGGAGGAATCTTTAGCTTGCATGCTATAAGAACTCCTAAACTAGTGTGTTGATATTTTGATAAATTGTATAAATTATGGGGGGGTTACACTTTTAATGTGAGAAGCAAGTGTAACCACCACATATTTAGGGGAATGAAGAGTCAAGAAGAGGGGGGGGACGTAACCTTCATAGTCTTATGGCTGAGTTGAATGATTTGGTGGCTACATTATGAGGGTTTTTAACTCATGTTATGATGGCTGAGTTAAGTAGGAATAAGTGAGTGTTTAAGGTCAATTAAGTGGGGGTTATGGTTTGGTTTTGGAAGCCCAAAAGTTGGCTGCTCAACTATATGTAATTTGTGACAAACACATGAAATGGTAACTTTGATGTTAATTTTGGATCAAATCCAATTTGTGAGAATTTTGTTCTCCTAGGTTCTTGGTTGAACCAAACTATTTTTCTCATCAAGAATCCAAGATTCTTGTGGCGAACCTCACTTGGGTTATCAAAACTCTTGTTTTGTGGCGCCATCATCATCTTCTTACTCATCCATTTTCTTTATTTCTTCACTTTAATCTTGGCTACAAAGTGTTACACGAATTTGTGTTAAAAATTCAACCAAAAAAGATCATCAAAGGCAACCTCACCATTGGGTTGTCATCAAGTGGTATCAGAGCTTAGGCTTTGGTTGGATTTTGTGTTTTTGTCCTTCATCTTCTAACTTTCTCCTTTTCTTCTCTTTGCTATGTTGCGATTTGAAAATTTCGACTATGTGCAAGAACATAGGAAAGAGGTTGAAGAGTGGATCCGGCAAATGCATGAGAGGCGTGACAAGAGGATGAGAGAGAACGAACAAAAGAGGTTGAGAAAAGAGGAAAGAATGAAAAGACAAATGGAAAGTTTTGAAGACCATGTGAAGAAGTTGGTGGAAGATTCCAACAAGAAAGAGAATGAGAAGAAAGAGAGAGAGAAAGCAAAACAAGAGAATGAGGCAAAAGCAAAAGAGAGTGAAAAGAAAAGTGATGATCAAAAGGAAAAAGAAAAAGAGAGTGAAAAGAAGAGTGATAATCAAGAGGAAAAAGAAAAAGAGAGTAAAAAGAAGAATGATGAGCAAGAGAAAAATAGTGAGAAAAATAGTGAGCAAAAAGAGAGTTCTTTGGCAACAAAAAGTGAGGAGAAGAGGGCTTTGATTTCAAGACAGCCCCAATGCATAATTTATTGCAAGGACTTTTGTTTAATTTCCAATGCTTCTAATGATCTCTCTTTGCCTAGTGGTGCTGTAACTCTTTTGCAGAAATTTGGAGATTTCATCCCAAAGGAAGTACCCCATGTCTTGGGAACTTGCATGGTTACCCAAAAGTATGGATATCTTAACACAAGATTCGATAACATGCTTGGGATTGAAGTCATAAATTCGAGGACGAATTTTCTTAAAGAAGGAGGGTATGATATGAGCCATGGGGGGGCAAGTCCAATTTACAACAAGAATGATATGAGCCCAATGAAGACCATGGATCAAGAATCAAATCAAGGACTTGGTGGGCCCATGACAAAAGTTAGACACAAGAAAACCCAACAAGTGTTAGTTCAAACTATGGTTCTCATCATGGAAGCAAGCCCAAATGCAAGATTGGATGGAATGAAGCCCAAATTATTAACTTACATTATCCAACTAAAGGATCCATGACAAGAGGGGTGTGCAACATGAAGAAGAGTCCAATTTTAGTTGTTTATTTTAATTCAATAAGTGTAAATGGGTTTTATGAGTGAGCCCAATTACTAAGTGATGTTTTTGGGGCAGCCCACTTGTAATCCATGATGCAAAACGAATTTGTCTTAGTGGGAGGAATCTTTAGCTTGCATGCTATAAGAACTCCTAAACTAGTGTGTTGATATTTTGATAAATTGTATAAATTATGGGGGGGTTACACTTTTAATGTGAGAAGCAAGTGTAACCACCACATATTTAGGGAATGAAGAGTCAAGAAGAGGGGGGGACGTAACCTTCATAGTCTTATGGCTGAGTTGAATGATTTGGTGGCTACATTATGAGGGTTTTTAACTCATGTTATGATGGCTGAGTTAAGTAGGAATAAGTGAGTGTTTAAGGTCAATTAAGTGGGGGTTATGGTTTGGTTTTGGAAGCCCAAAAGTTGGCTGCTCAACTATATGTAATTTGTGACAAACACATGAAATGGTAACTTTGATGTTAATTTTGGATCAAATCCAATTTGTGAGAATTTTGTTCTCCTAGGTTCTTGGTTGAACCAAACTATTGTTCTCATCAAGAATCCAAGATTCTTGTGGCGAACCTCACTTGGGTTATCAAAACTCTTGTTTTGTGGCGCCATCATCATCTTCTTACTCATCCATTTTCTTTATTTCTTCACTTTAATCTTGGCTACAAAGTGTTACACGAATTTGTGTTAAAAATTCAACCAAAAAAGATCATCAAAGGCAACCTCACCATTGGGTTGTCATCAAGTGGTATCAGAGCTTAGGCTTTGGTTGGATTTTGTGTTTTTGTCCTTCATCTTCTAACTTTCTCCTTTTCTTCTCTTTGCTATGTTGCGATTTGAAAATTTCGACTATGTGCAAGAACATAGGAAAGAGGTTGAAGAGTGGATCTGGCAAATGCATGAGAGGCGTGACAAGAGGATGAGAGAGAACGAACAAAAGAGGTTGAGAAAAGAGGAAAGAATGAAAAGACAAATGGAAAGTTTTGAAGACCATGTGAAGAAGTTGGTGGAAGATTCCAACAAGAAAGAGAATGAGAAGAAAGAGAGAGAGAAAGCAAAACAAGAGAATGAGGCAAAAGCAAAAGAGAGTGAAAAGAAAAGTGATGATCAAAAGGAAAAAGAAAAAGAGAGTGAAAAGAAGAGTGATAATCAAGAGGAAAAAGAAAAAGAGAGTAAAAAGAAGAATGATGAGCAAGAGAAAAATAGTGAGAAAAATAGTGAGCAAAAAGAGAGTTCTTTGGCAACAAAAAGTGAGGAGAAGAGGGCTTTGATTTCAAGACAGCCCCAATGCATAATTTATTGCAAGGACTTTTGTTTAATTTCCAATGCTTCTAATGATCTCTCTTTGCCTAGTGGTGCTGTAACTCTTTTGCAGAAATTTGGAGATTTCATCCCAAAGGAAGTACCCCATGTCTTGGGAACTTGCATGGTTACCCAAAAGTATGGATATCTTAACACAAGATTCGATAACATGCTTGGGATTGAAGTCATAAATTCGAGGACGAATTTTCTTAAAGAAGGAGGGTATGATATGATCCATGGGGGGGCAAGTCCAATTTACAACAAGAATGATATGAGCCCAATGAAGACCATGGATCAAGAATCAAATCAAGGACTTGGTGGGCCCATGACAAAAGTTAGACACAAGAAAACCCAACAAGTGTTAGTTCAAACTATGGTTCTCATCATGGAAGCAAGCCCAAATGCAAGATTGGATGGAATGAAGCCCAAATTATTAACTTACATTATCCAACTAAAGGATCCATGACAAGAGGGGTGTGCAACATGAAGAAGAGTCCAATTTTAGTTGTTTATTTTAATTCAATAAGTGTAAATGGGTTTTATGAGTGAGCCCAATTACTAAGTGATGTTTTTTGGGGCAGCCCACTTGTAATCCATGATGCAAACCGAATTTGTCTTAGTGGGATGTATCTTTAGCTTTCATGCTATATGTTCTCCTTAACTTGTGTGTTGAGATTTTGATAAATTGTATAAATTATGGGGGGTTACACTTTTAATGTTAGCATCAAGTGTAACCACCACTTATTTAGGGAATGAAGAGTCAAGAAGAGGGGGGGACGTAACCTTCATAGTCTTATGGCTGAGTTGAATGATTTGGTGGCTACATTATGAGGGTTTTTAACTCATGTTATGATGGCTGAGTTAAGTAGGAATAAGTGAGTGTTTAAGGTCAATTAAGTGGGGGTTATGGTTTGGTTTTGGAAGCCCAAAAGTTGGCTGCTCAACTATATGTAATTTGTGACAAACACATGAAATGGTAACTTTGATGTTAATTTTGGATCAAATCCAATTTGTGAGAATTTTGTTCTCCTAGGTTCTTGGTTGAACCAAACTATTGTTCTCATCAAGAATCCAAGATTCTTGTGGCGAACCTCACTTGGCTTATCAAAACTCTTGTTTTGTGGCGCCATCATCATCTTCTTACTCATCCATTTTCTTTATTTCTTCACTTTAATCTTGGCTACAAAGTGTTACACGAATTTGTGTTAAAAATTCAACCAAAAAAGATCATCAAAGGCAACCTCACCATTTGGTTGTCATCAAAGGGTGTCTTGGATTAACCATGGCATTTTGGGTATAAGGTCATGGGTTAACCAGTTGGTCTTGGAAAGAGGGTCGCAGGTTAACCATGGGATCCTGGTAAGATGGTCATCGGTTAACCATGTGATCATGTCAAGAGGGTCATGTGTTAACCATCGGTTCATGGCTTGAGGGACATAGGTTAACCATGGGATCATGGAAAAAAGCTCATCGGTTAACCTTGGGATCATGGCAAGAGCGTCATGGTTTTAACCATATCATGGCAATGGGGTAATGGGTTAACCATGGGTTCATGTCAAGAGGGTCATGGGTTAACTATGGGTTCATGGTAAGAGGGCCATGAATTAACCAAGGGATCATGGCAAGAGGGTCATGGGTTAACCGTGTGGTCATAGCAAGGGGGGACACGGGTAAACCACGGGATCCTGGCTAGAGGGTCATTGTTTAACCATGGATCAAGGCAAGAGGGTCATGGGTTAACAATGGGGTCTTGGCATGGGGGGACACGGGTTAACCATGGGATCTTGGCTTGGGGGGACATGGGTTAACCATGTGGTCATGGCAAGAGGGTCATGGGTTAACCATGGTATCCTGGTAAGCGGGTCATGGGTTTACCATGTGATCATGGCAAAAGGGTCATTGGGTTAACCATGAAATCATGGCAAGAGGGTCATTTTTTAACCATGGGATCATGGCAAGAAGGTCATCGATTAACCATGGGATCATCGCAACGGGGGTCATGGGTTAACCATGGTATCATTGCAACGAGGTCATGGGTTAACCATGGAATCATGGGAAGAGGGTCATGGATTAACCAAGGGATCATGCAAATGGGTCATGGGTTACCCACGGGGTCATGGGGTATCCCTGAGATCCTGGTTAGAGGATCATGGTTTAACCAGGAGATCATGGAAAGAAGGTCATCGGTTAACCTTGGGATTATGGCTACAGGGTCATGGGTTAACCATGGGATCATGGCATCGGGGTCATGGGTTAACCATGGGATCATGGCTAAAGGGTCATTGGTGAACCATGGGATCGTGGCAAGAGGGTCTTCCGTTAACCATGGAATCATGGCATGAGGGTCTTTGGTTAACCAAAGGATCATTGCAAGAAGGTCATGGGTTAACTAGGTGGTAATGGAAAGAGGGTCATAGGTTAACCATTGGATCATATCAAGAGGATCATGGGTTAACCATGGGATGAAGGCAATTAGGCCATGATTTAACCATGTGATCATGGCCAGAGGGTTGTGGGTTACCCGTGGGATCATGGCAATAGGGCCATGTGTTAACCATATGATCATGTCAAGAGGGCCATGGGTTAACCATAGGAACATGGCAAGTGGGTCAAGGATTAACCGTGGGATCATGGCAAGAGGGTCATGGGATAACCATGGGATCAAGGCAAGAGTGCCATGGGTTAACCTTGTGATCATGGCCAGAGGGTCATGGGTAACCCGTTCGATCATGGCAACGGGGTCATGGGTTAACCATGGTTTCATGGCAAGAAGGGCATGGGTTAGCCATAGGATCATGTGAAGAAGGTCATGGGTTAACAATGGGATCATGGTAAGAGGATCACGGGCTAACCATGAGATAATGGCAACGGGGCCGTAGGTTAAGCATGGATCATGGCAAAAGAGTCATAGCTTAACCATGGGATCTAGGCAACGGGGTCATGGATTAACCATGGTATCAGGGCAAGAGGTCAAGGGGTTAACTATGTGTTCATGGCAAGGGGGTCATGGGTTAACCAAGGGTTAACCACGTTGTCATGACAACAGGGTCATGGGTTAACCATGGGATCCTGGTAAGAGGTCATGGGTTAACTATCTGATCATGGTAAGAGGGTTGTGGGTTAACCATGGGTTCATGGCATGAGAGTAATGGGTTAACCATGGGATCATGGCAATGGGGTAATGGGTTAACAATGGGATCATGGCAACATGGTCATGGGTTAACCAAGGGATCATGGCAATGGGGTCATGGGTTCACAATGGAATCATGGCAAGAGGATTATGGATTAACCACATGGTCATGGCAAGAGGGTCATGGGTTCACCATAGGATCCTGGTAAGAGAGTAATGGGTTAACCATGTGACAATGGCAAGAGGGTCATGGTTTAACCGCTGGATAATGACATGAGGGTCATGGGTTAACCGTGGGATAATGGCAAAGGGCTTATGGATTAACCATGGGATCATGGCAACGGGGTCATGGGTTAACCATGGGATCAAGGCAACGGGGTCGGGGGTTAACCATGTGATCATGGCAAGAGGGTCATGGGTTAACCATGGGATCAGGGCAAGAGGGCCATGCGCTAACCATATGGTCATGGCAAGAGGGTAATGGGTTAGTCACGTGGTCGTGGCAAGGGGGTCATGGGTTAACCATAAGTTCATGGCAAGAGGGTCATGGGTTAACCATGGGTTCATGGCAAGAAGGTCATGCGTTAACCAAGGGATCATGACAAGAGGGTCATGGGAAAAGGATCATGGGTTAGCCATGGGATCCTGGAAAGAGGGTCATGGGTTAACCATGGGATCATAACAAGGGGGTCATGGGTTAATCATGAGATCATGGCAAGAGGGTCTTGGGTTAACCATGTGATCATGGCATGAGGGTCATGGATTATCCATGGGATCATGCAAGAGGGTCTTCGGTTAACCACGGGGTCATGGGTAACCAGGTCATCATGGAAAGAAGGTTATCGGTTACCCATTGGATCATGGCATCGGGGTCAAAGGTTATCCATGGGATCATGGTAAGAGGGCCATTGGTTAACCATGGGATCTTGGCAGGAGGTTCATGGGTTAACCAGGGAATCATAGCAAGAGGGTCTTTGATTAACCAAGGGATCATGGCAGGGAGGTCATGTGTTCACCAGGTGGTCATGGAAAGAGGGTCATAGGTTAACCGTGGATCATATCAAGAGGGTCATGGGTTAACCATGGGACCAAGGTTAGAGGGACATGGGTTATCCATGTGATCATGGCCAGAGGGTCATGGGTTACTCGTGGGACCTTGGCAAGAAGGCCATGGGTTAACCATATGATCATGTTGAGAGGGCCATGGGTTAACCATGGGAACATGGCAAGAGGGTCAAGGGTTAACCGTGGGATCATGCCAATTGGATGATGGGTTAACCATGAGATCAACGCAAGAGGGACATAGGTTAACCATGTGATCATGGCCAGAGTGTCATGGGTTACCCGTGGGATCATAGCAATGGGGTCATGGGTTTACCATGGTATCATGGCAAGAGGGTCATGGGTTAACCATGGGATCATTTGAGGAAAGTCATGGGTTAACCATGGGATCATTTGAGGAAAGTCATGGGTTAAACATGGGATCATTTGAGGAAAGTCATGGGTTAACCACGGGATCATGGTAAGAGGATAATGGGTTAACCATGAGATAATGGCAACGGGGCCATTGATTAACCATGGGATCATGGCAAGAGAGTCATGGCATAACCATGGGATCATGGCAACGGGGTCATGTGTTAACCATGGGATCATGGGAAGAGGTCCGGGGGTTATCTATGGGTTCATGGCAAAAGGGTCATGAGTCAACCAAGGGATCATGGCAAGATGGGCATGGGTTAACCACATGGTCCTGGCATGGGGATCAGGGGTTAACCATGTGATCCTGGTAAGAGGTCATGGGTTAACTATGTGATCATGGTAAGAGGGTCATGGGATAACCATGGGTTCATTGCATGAGGGTCACAGGTTAACCATGGGATCATGGCAACGGGGTCATGGGTTAACCATGGGATCCTGGCAACATGGTCATGGGTTAACCATGGGATCATGGCAATGGGGACATGGGTTAACAATGGAATCATGGCAAGAGGGTTATGGGTTAACCACATGGTCAAGGCTACAGGGTCATGGGTTAACCATGTGATAATGGCAAGATGGTCATGGTTTAACCTTTGGATAATGACATGAGGGTCATGGGTTAACCGTGGGATCATGGCAAAGGGGTCAAGGATTAACCGTGGGATCAAGGCAACGGGGTCATGGGTTAACTATGGGATCGAAGCAACGGGTTCATGGGTTATCCTTGGGATCATGGCAAGAGGGTCATGGGCTAAGCATGTGATCATGGCAAAAGGGTCGTGGTTTAACCAAGGAATCATGGCAAGATTGTCTTGGATTAACCACGACATTATGGGTAGAAGGTCATGGGTTAACCAGTTGGTCATGGAAAGAGGGTCAAAGGTTAACCATGGGATCCTGGTAAGATGATCATGGGTTAACCATGTGATCATGTCAAGAGGGTCATGAGTTAACCATCAGATCATGGCAAGATGGTCATGGGTTAACCTTGGGATCATTCTCATCGGTTAACAGTGGGATAATGGAAAGAGCGTCATGGTTTTAACCATGGTATCATTGCAACGGGGTCATGGGTTAACCATGGGTTCATGTCTAGAGAGTCATGGGTTAACCTTGGGTTCAAGGAAAGAGGGCCATGAATTAACCAAGGGATCATGTCAATTTGGTCATGGGTTAACAATGGAATCATGGCAAGAGGGTTATGGGTTAACCACGTGGTCATGGTAAGAGGGTCATGGGTTAACCATGGGATCCTGGTAAGATAGTCATGGGTTAACCATGTGACAATGGCAAGAGGGTCATGGTCTCCCCATTGGATAATGACATGAGGGTCATGGGTTAACCGTGGGATCATGGCAAAGGGGTAATGGATTAACCGTGGGATAACGGCAACGGGGTCATGGGTTCACCATGGGATCGAGGAAATGCGGACATGGGTTAACCATGTGATCATGGCAAGAGGGTCATGGGTTAACCATGGGATCAGGGCAAGAGGGCATTGGGTTAACCATGTGATCATGGCAACATGGTCATAGGTTAACTAAGGGATCATGGAAATGGGGTCAAAGGTTAACAATGGAGTCATGGAAAGAGGGTTATAGGTTAACCACGTGGTCATGGCTAGAGGGTCATGGGTTAACCATGGGATCCTGGCAAGATAGTCATGGGTTAACCATGTGACAATGGCAAGATGGTCATGGTTTAATCATTGGATAATGACATGAGGATCATGGGGTTAATCGTGGGATCATGGCAAGGGGGTCATGGGTTAACAACAGGATACTGGTAAGTGGGTCATGGGTTATCCTTGGGATCAAGGCAACGGGGTGATGGGTTATCCTTGGGATCATGTTAAGAGGGTCGTGGGTTAAGCATGTGATCATGGCAAAAGGGTCATGGGTTAACCATGGAATCATGGCAAGGGTGTCTTGGATTAACCGCGGCATTTTGGGTAGAAGGTCATGGGTTAACCAGTTGGTCTTGGAAAGAGGGTCGTAGGTTAACCATGGGATCCTGGTAAGATAGTCATGGGTTAACAATGTGATCATGTCAAGAGGGTCATGTGTTAACCATCGGATCGTGGCATGAGTGTCATGGGTTAACCAAGGGATCATGGAAACATGCTCATCGGTTAACCTTGGGATCATGGCAAGAGCGTCATGGTTTTAACCATGGCATCATGGCAATGGGGTAATGGGTTAACCATGGTTTCATGTCAAGAGGGTCATGGGTTAACCATGGGTTCATGGTAAGAGGGCCATGAATTAACCAAGGGATCATGGCAAGAGGGTCATGGGTTAACCGCGTGGTCAAAGCAAGAGGGTCATGGGTTAACCACGGGATCCTGGCTAGAGGGTCATTGTTTAACCATGGGATCAAGGCAAGAGGGTCATGGGTTAACAATGGGATCTTGGCATGGGTGGACACGGGTTAACCATGGGATCTTGGCATGGGGGGACAAGGGTTAACCATGTGGTCATGGCAAGAGGGTCATGGGTTAACCATGGTATCCCGGTAAGATGGTCATGGGTTTACCATGTGATCATGGCAAGAGGGTCAATGGGTTAACCATGAAATCATGGCAAGTTTTAACCATGGGATCATGGCAAGAAGGTCATCGATTAACCATGGGATCATGGCAATGGGGTCATAGGTTAACCATGGTATGATTGCAACGGGGTCATGGGTTAACCAATGAATCATGGCAAGAGGGTCATGGATTAACCATGGGATCATGCAAAAGGGTCATGGGTTAACCACGGGGTCATGGGGTATCCCTGGGATCCTGGTTATAGGTTCTTGGGTTAACAAGGAGATCTTGGAAAGAAGGCATCGGTTAACCTTGGGATTATGGCTACAGGGTCATAGGTTAACCATGGGATCATGGCATCGGGGTCATGGTTTAACCATGGGATCATGACTAGAGGGTCATTGGTGAACCATGGGATCGTGGCAAGAGGTTCTTCGGTGAACCATCGAATCGTGGCATGAGGGTCTTTGGTTAACCAAAGGGATCATGGCAAGAAGGTCATTGGTTAACAAGGTGGTAATGGAAAGAGGGTCATAGGTTAACCATTGGATCATATCAAGAGGGTCATGGGTTAACCATGGGATCAAGGCAATTGGGCCATGATTTAACCTTGTGATCATGGCCAGAGGGTCGTCGGTTACCCGTGGGATCATGGTAAGAGGGTCATGTGTTAACCATATGATCGTGTCAAGAGGGCCATGGGTTAACCATAAGAACATGGCAAGTGGGTCAACGCATAACCGTGGGATCATGGCAAGAGGGTCATGGGTTAACCATGGGATCAAGGCAAGAGTGCCATGGGTTAACCATGTGATCATGGCCAGAGGGTCATGGGTTACCCGTTCGATCATGGCAATGGGGTCATGGGTTAACCATGGTATCATGGCAAGAGGGGCATGGGTTAACCATAGGATCATGTGAAGAAGGTCATGGGTTAACCATGGGATCATGGTAAGAGGATCACAGGTTAACCATGAGATAATGGCAACGGGGCCATAGGTTAACCATGGATAATGCAAGAGAGTCATGGCTTAACCATGGAATCATGGTAACGGGGTCAAGGGTTAACCATGGGATCGAGGCAACGGGTTCATGGGTTATCCTTGGGATCATGGCAAGAGGGTCATGGGCTAAGCATGTGATCGTGGCAAAAGGGTAGTGGGTTAACCAAGGAATCATGGCAAGAGTGTCTTGGATTAACCACGACATTATGGGTAGAAGGTCATGGGTTAACCAGTTGGTCATGGAAAGAGTGTCAAAGGTTAACCATGGGATCCTGGTAAGATGGTCATGGGTTAACCATGTGATCATGTTAAGAGGGTCATGGGTTAACCATCGGATCATGGCAAGATGGTCATGGGTTAACCATGGGATCATTCTCATCGGTAAACAGTGGGATCATGGCAAGAGCGTCATGGTTTTAACCATGGTATCATTGCAACTTGGTCATGGGTTAACCATGGGTTCATGTCTAGAGGGACATGGGTTAACCTTGGGTTCATGGCAAGAGGGCCATGAATTAACCAAGGGATCCTGTCAATTTGGTCATGGGTTAACAATGGAATCATGGCAAGAGGGTTATGGGTTAACCACGTGGTCATGGCAAGAGGGTCATGGGTTAACCATGGGATCCTGGTAAGAGAGTCATGGGTTAACCATGTGACAATGGCAAAAGGGTCATGGTTTCAGCATTGGATAATGACATGAGGGTCATAGGTTAACCGTGGGATCATGTCAAAGGGGTAATGGATTAACCATGGGATAATGGCAACGGGGCCATGGGTTCACCATGGGATCGAGGAAATTGGGCCATGGGTTAACCATGTGGTCATGGCAAGAGGGTCAGGGGTTAACCATGGGATCATGGCAAGAGGGCATTGGGTTAACCATGTGATCATAGCAACATGGACATTTGTTAACTAAGGGATCATGGCAATGGGGTCAAAGGTTAACAATGGAGTCTTGGAAAGAGGGTTATGGGTTATCCGTGTGGTCATGGCTAGAGGGTCATGGGTTAACCATGGGATCTTGGTAAGAGAGTCATGGGTTAACCATGTGACAATGGCAAGATGGTCATGGTTTAACCCTTGGAAAATGACATGAGGGTCGTGGGTTAACCGTGGGATCATCGCAAAGCGGTCTAGGATTAACCATGGGATCAAGGCAATGGGGTCATGGCAAGTAGGTCATAGGTTAACCATAGGATCCTGGTAAGTGGGTCATGGGTTATCCTTGGGATCATGATAAGGGGGTATTGGGTTAAGCATGTGATCATGGCAAAAGGGTCATGGGTTAACCATGGAATCATGGAAAGGGTGTCTTGGATTAACCATGGCATTTTGGGTAGAAGGTCATGGGTTAACCAGTTGGTCTTGGAAAGAGGGTCGTAGGTTAACCATGGGATCCTGTTAAGATGGTCATGGGTTAACAATGTGATCATGTCAAGAGGGTCATGTGTTAACCATCGGATCTTGGCATGTGGGTCATGTGTTAACCATGGGATCATGGAAACATGCTCATCGGTTAACCTTGGGATCATGGCAAGAGCGTCATGGTTTTAACCATGGTATCATGGAAATGGGGTAATGGGTTAACCATGGGTTCATGTCAAGAGGGTCACGAATTAACCAAGGGATCATGGCAAGAGGGTCATGGGTAAACCACGTGGACATAGCAAGAGGGTCAGGGGTTAACCATGGGATCCTGGCCAGAGGGTCATTGTTTAACCATGGGATCAAGGCAAGAGGGTCATAGGTTAACCATGGGATCTTCGCATGGGGGGACATGGGTTAACCATGGGATCTTCGCATGGGGGGACATGGGTTAACCATGTGGTCATGGCAAGAGGGTCATGGGTTAACCATGGTATCCTGGTAAGAGGGTCATGGGTTTACCATGTGATCATGGCAAGAGGGTCATTCGGTTAACCATGAAATCATGGCAAGTTTTAACCATGGGATCATGGCAAGAAGGTCATCGATTAACCATGGGATCATGGCAATGGGATCATGGGTTAACCATGGTATCATTGCAACGGGGTCATGGGTTAACCATGGAATCATGGCAAGAGGGTCATGGATTAACCATGGGATCATGCAAAAGGGTCATGGGTTAACCACGGGGTCATGGGGTATCCCTGGGATCCTGGTTAGAGGATCATGGGTTAACCAGGAGATCATGGAAAGAAGGTCATCGGTTAACCTTGGGATTATGGCTACAGGGTCATGGGTTAACCATGGGATCATGGCATCGGGGTCATGGGTTAACCATGGGATCATGGCTAGAGGGTCATTGGTGAACCATGGGATCGTGGCAAGAGGGTCTTCGGTTAACCATGGAATCATGGCATGAGTGTCTTTGGTTAACCAAGGGATCATGGCAAGAAGGTCATGGGTTAACCAGGTGGTAATGGAAAGAGGGTCATTGGTTAACCATTGGATCATATCAAGAGGGTGCTTGGGTTAACCATGGGATCAAGGCAATTGGGCCATGATTTAACCTTGTGATCATGGCCAGAGGGTCGTCGGTTACCCGTAGAATCATGGCAAGAGGGCCATGGGTTAACCATATGATCATGTCAAGAAGGCCATGGGTTAGCCATAGGAACTTGGCAAGTGGGTCAAGGCTTAACCGTGGGATCATGGCTAGAGGGTCATGGGTTAACCACGGGATCAAGGAAAGAGTGCCATGGGTTAACCATGTGATCATGGCCAGAGGGTCATGGGTTACCTGTTCGATCATGGCAATGGGGTCATGGGTTAACTATGGTATCAGGGCAAAAGGGGCATGGGTTAACCATAGGATCATGTGAAGAAGGTCATGGGTTACCATGGGATCATGGTAAGAGGATCACGGGTTAACCATGAGATAATGGCAACGGGGCCATAGGTTAACCATGGATCATGGCAAGAGAGACATGGCTTAACCATGGGATCATGGCAGCGGGGTCATGGGTTAACCCTGGGATCATGGCAAGAGGTCCAGGGGTTAACTATGGGTTCATGGAAAGGTGGTGATGGGTTAACCAGGGGTTAACCACGTTGTCATGGCAAGGGGGTCATGGGTTAACCATGGGATCCTGGTAAGGGGTCATGGGTTAACTATCTGATCATGGTAAGAGGGTCATGGCTTAACCATGGGTTCATGGCATGAGAGTAATGGGTTAACCATGTGATCATGGCAATGCGGTAATGGGTTAACAACGGGATCATGGCAACATGGTCATGGGTTAACCAAGGGATCATGGCAATGGGGTCATGGTTTAACGATGGAATCATGGCAAGAGGATTATGGATTAACCACATGGTCATGGCAAGAGGGTCATGGGTCAACCATGGGATCCTGGTAAGAGAGTAATGGGTTAACCATGTGACAATGGCAAGAGGGTCATGGTTTAACCACTGGATAATGACATGAGGGTCGTGGGTTAACTGTGGGATCATGGCAAAGGGGTCCTGGATTAACCATGGGATCATGGCAACGGGGCATGGGTTAACCATGGGATCAAGGCAACGGGGTCATGGGTTAACCATGTGATCATGGCAAGAGGGTCATGGGTTAACCATGGGATCAGGGCAAGAGGGCCATGGGCTAACCATGTGATCATGGCAAGAGGGTAATGGGTTAGCCACGTGGTCGTGGCAAGGGGGCCATGGGTTAACCATAAGTTCGTGGTAAGAGGGTCATGGGTTAACCATGGGTTCATGGCAAGAAGGTCATGCGTTAACCAAGGGATCATGACAAGAGGGTCATGGGAAAAGGATCATGGGTTAACCATGGGATCCTGGAAAGAGGGTCATGGGTTAACCATGGGATCATGACA
Source organism: Sophora flavescens (assembly GCA_030762895.1). Taxonomy (NCBI): domain Eukaryota; kingdom Viridiplantae; phylum Streptophyta; class Magnoliopsida; order Fabales; family Fabaceae; genus Sophora; species Sophora flavescens. Next base: position 2,277,895 of record CM061069.1, read on the forward strand.
AGGGGGTCATGGGTTAACCATGAGATCATGGAAAGAGGGTCTTGGGTTAACCATGTGATCATGGCAAGAGGGTCATGGGTTAACCTTGTGATTATGGTAAGAGGGTCATTGGTTAACCATGGGATCATTGTAAGAGTGTCATGGGTTAGCCACGTGGTCATGGCAAGGGGGTCATGGGTTAACCATGGGATCCTGGTAAGTGGGTCATGGGTTTACCATGGGTTCATGGAAAGAGGGTCATTTGTTAACCATGGGTTCATGGCAAGAGAGTCATGAGATAACCATGGTATAATGGCAAGTGGGTCATCGGTTAACCATATGGTCATGGAAAAAGGGTCATGGGTTAACCATGGGATCCTGGCAAGAGTGTCATGGGTTAACCATGGGATAAAGGCACACTAGTGCAGAAAAAGGATTCCACATCAGTTATTTTTGGCTTTTCACATCGGTTTTCAAACTGATGTTGAAAAGACCGATGTTGTTTATTGTTACTTTTCACACCGGTTTTAAAACTGATGTTTAAAGTACATTTTTAACTGCGGTTTTCACAATAACCGATGTGGAAAACTCATTTGTCAATGGGTAACCTTTTGGAAATATCACTTTCCACATCGGTTTTATTAAAACCGATGCCACATCGGTTTTATTAAAACCGATGTGGAAATTAGACTTTCCACATCGGTTTTTAGGAAAACCGATGTGGAAATTGAAATATCCACATCGGTTTATTAGTAACCGATGTGTAAAGTCTATTTTTTTAAAAAACTATTTTTTACATTTCTATCATTCCTTTCCCCTGTTTCAGTAATGCAGATCAATACCAGAATAACATATTCTAAATATTCTCAACACAATCACTTTTGTGCAACAAAAACACACTAAATTAATATATACTGAATTTATTACGAACAATACATATGTACATTCAATTACATTCAGACAACAAAGATAATTAGAAACCAAAAAGCGGCATGATATATTATAGATTTCATATCAAAATACATATGATCAGTCAAAAGTACACTATAGCTAGTACATGATAAGTTTTTAAACTAACTACATATATTCAAACTATGGTTGGTAGACTTCAAGAAAGAAAGTTGCCCAACGTCTCCTTATGTTGTTGATGTCGGAATCAGATGATGGAGTTGGATTGTTGAATATCTGCAAGTTTAATTGGACAAAAGATTATATCTTTTAAGTAATAAACTCATATAAAACATATAACGAATCTATAACTGTTACTTCTAATTGTTACCAATTAACATTTACCTCGTGCCATCTTTCAGTGATCCTGGAGGAGATAATTTCGAACATCCACTTCATCATATAGTATCCACATTCCCATGATCCATGTTTTATACGTGACTACGTACAAATGAAACCCAATTAGAATATGAGGAATTAAATAGAAATCAATAATTATACCCACTGCATTTGAAGCGTTTGAACTAATAAATATCTTATGCTAGGAATAATCCATCTGATAGCCCGACGCCTTTTACCACGTAACATGTGGTTTGCATTAATAGAAGTATCATGACAAAATAAACATTCATTAAAGTATATCTAATAGATTTTAGATAATTAAAACAACTGCATTACTGATTATAAAATATTTTAGTACTTACGTTTCGATAATCGTCCTCAGTTCATTTGTCGGCTTATTTCCAATTGAGCAGAAGAAGACCACGACGTTCATCCTAGGGTACAAGATCAACAGTTGCCAATGCTTGCTGTATTTGCGGAACAATTAGTGACTAAGTCATATATAGTTATAATTAAATAACCGATACTTACTTATTGAGATAAGGTGCAAGGTAGAATTGATGATCGTCTCGGGCAAGTATATCACATATGGTGGTGGCCGAGTCTTCTGATGCTAGGAGAACATCACCCTGAATGAACATGGGGTCAATGAACCCATAAATGGCGAGGTTACCCTGATCAACTAACATACGATACAGATACCTAATATATTGAAAAAACATGTTAATTATCACAGTATTTAAAAATTAATTACTTAACTTATAAATAAATGTACTTACGTGCACCATAACGATAGGTGTGCAGAACTAGCCATTTCTTTATCAAGTACAATCTCCATAAGTTCCTTCTTTGGGATATACAGTTCATCACCTGGACTGGCATCATGTTCCAACCTTACCAAAGCTGTGTCATTCTCCATGGTAACAACCTGTATAGCCAGAAGTTTAAAAACATCACCAGGTGCCCCTTTGTCGATCCCCTAAACAACAAAGATATATATTAGTAATCACAGATAAGTTATTTCATTAGTAATTAATTAAATGGTCAAATGAATACCTTGGCAGGAGCAGACATCTCTGGTCTTCTTGGAACCGGCCTTTTAGGCAGAATATCATTTCCAACATCCTATAATGAATAAAAATAAAGCATTATCTTTAAACAATAATAAATAATTTCAACTATGAATATAGAAAAAAACAACTAACTGAATACCTCAGATGCAACAAGAAAGCTAACCAGTCTTCTTGGCTAGAAGATGAAGTTATCGGGGGCCTTACCCACTGTTTGAACCTCCTCAGTGGGCACAGGGACTCGAGCATCAGCATCTCGAATAATCTCAACAATGACCCTCACCTGATCATCCGGTAATAAACGATGGTGTATGGTATTACCTAAGTTATTATGTACCCTCCCCAATGCCACTAAGCGGCGATCATGATGATCATCAACATACAGCTCACACCTATCAGGGTCGTCATCATCATCATCATCACCATCATCATCATTTTCAGGCCGATAAGGAGGATCACATGAGCCCTTAGTGCTCACATGGACAGAGGGTTGGACACCGGCTGTCATCTCCTGGGACATAGAAGTCAATATTGCCATATGCTGGGCAAACTGCTCGGCCATCTCCTGTCTAAGCTCAGCTGCAATCTCCTGTTTTAGCCATGATCTATCTGCATCAACATCCCTGTGGCATTGGTGCGAAGATGAACCATGGTATTCGCGAATGCCGACGCCCCATCCAACACCAATGACACGGCCCGGTGGTCTGGTTTACCGATGGCAGAAACTAAGATATCATCGCGTCCTCTAGGAACAAAGGTTCCTTGGGTTACCTGCTCGTCCAAGGCATCCTATAACATATAAAATATCAGGCCACATTACAATTCGGTAACAATCTTAAAATGACAATTACAATTCAAACTATACTTACAATCTTCTCAGCTACTTGACGGGCCTCCTCAGATGTATATTGTCCCGTTTTTCTTTATCGAGCCCTCTTCCATTTACGATGGTGTGGGGGTGGAGGTGGCTGAACAACCTCTGGACGATTTTCAGCGTTAGGATCCGCCTGAGATGCTGCTTCCTGACGTGCTTTATTTTCCTCTTCCACCATTATCTGACCAAGCTTTTTATATCCCCCACGAGACATGACATGGGGGTAGACATTCTTGCTTTGGTTTTTCTGCCCCTTTTTTCTCTTCTCCTGTTATAAATAGAAGACAATTAAATTACATAAGTAAATAAAATTAAGGAAATTACATAAATTTAGAGACAAATCAAATAAGTTAACCTGAAAGCCGGGATCATGTCGGCTCTGAACAAAGCGATCCCACGTCGCCTGGTCAAGAAACTGGTACACCTCAAGTGGGTTCTTTTCACATGTTGGATTGAATACATGGTATCTGCCCAGGTCGACCTTAAAAGCCCTCCAACGCTCACCAGCATACTTTTTCAAACGCTTCTTCATATCCGTCGTATCCGGTATGTCAAAGGTGAGCTACATTAACACCAAAAGAATCAATGAATTACTGTACGATATTAGTAAGATTAAAATAAAGTAGATATAGACAAACACAGGACGTAACAGTATAGATACAAGAATAATCTCCCATATCTGATCCTTCACGTCCGTCGGTACATCTTTCCAATTATCAATAAGTATACTAGGCCTGCTTCTAGCAAGGGTCGCCACAAAACTGTTAAACTGCTCTACCATTGGCCCAATGGGATTGAGGTTATTATCAAATTATATTCTTATCCTTTGATTTGAACCACAGTTGGCAGTCAAATTCCTCATTCGTGTGGCATGTCTACCCTTTCTACCCATAGACGAGGTCTCCGACCAACTGCATGAAGGAGGGATATCCTCAGGATCAGCCATGTATACCTATTTAAACAAAAAAAAAACTTGTTAGTATGTTAGGATAAATATCAAACATAACTTATATATATCGATCAACGTACGTAAACATAACTTACAAATATCAACGTAAACATATAATATGCCTTTAAACATAACTCAAACTAAACTTACTTTGTGGTCAATTAGTAAAGTTCTCCCATAACCCTTCTGGGTGATCATTACGAGTAGCATGTACATCATCCACTTCATTTTCCTCATTGAAATTAGGCACTCGTGTTGAGAAAGAAGGAGTATCAGAAATATCAAGAGTTGAATCTTGATTTCCCTCACTACCATTATACATGTTTTTTCCCTGGAGAACCACTGATCACCTTTTGTTAGAAGGATCACGAATATAAAACACTTGTTTTGCTTGGGATGCCATGATGAAAGGCTCTTCTTTATTACCTACCTTATTAAGGTCTACCAATTTGAATCCTAACTCATCGGTTTGCACACCATTGTTACTATCGACCCACTGACATTTAAAAACAGCTACTCTAAACTTCGTGTAATCAACCTCCCATATCTCTTCAATGATTCCAAAGTATGAAACGGATGCCATAACAGGGTTTTTATCTTTCGAACTAGAGAAATGCATGGACTCAGCGACGACCATAACCCCACTGTTTTGTATAGTACTTTTGTCATCCTGGGACTTTGCATAGAAGGAAAACTTATTGATATCGTACCCACTCCAGCATATGACATAAAAGTTAGGCCCCTGTGCTAGCCATTTTAATGTATCAGAAGCAATACCATCATTTGCAATTTTTTCTTTGAACCAGTTCAAGAAAGTCTTGTTATGCTTGTTCAAACACCATTTTTCATTCATTGTAGGGTAAGTTTCATTGATGATGCTTTTGTGCTCACATATGCATGGTTCAACCTCATCAGTGTTATTCAATATATACAAATATACTTGAAGCACTTCCTCCTGATCCATGCTCTTAACAGTGATACCTCGTGTACCCTTACCATCATATCTTCCTTCGTGATGAGACTTTGGAAGCCCTACAGGTTCCACTTCTGACATGTAGTATGTAAAAAACTCAATAGCTTCTTCTGCAACATACCATTCAACAATAGATGCTTCGAAACGGTGTGGATTCTTCATATATCCTTTCAAGATCTTCATGTATCGCTCAACCGGGTACATCCCCCTTAAATAAACGGGGCCGCACAATCTAATCTCCCTTACTAGATGAACAATCAAATGAACCATGATGTCAAAAAATGAAGGTGGAAAATACATCTCCAATTTGCACAAGATAATGGCTGCCTCACTTTCCAAGTCATCCAACTTTTTAGTGTCAATGACCTTGCTACATATAGCATTGAAGAATAAGCAAAACCTAGTAATGTCATGTCTGACTTTTTTAGGCAAGATGTCACGAATGGCCACCGGTAGTAGTTGTTGCATCAAGACATGACAATCATGAGACTTTAAGGCAACTAATTTGAGATCTTTCATTGAGACAAGTCTTTTGATATTTAAAGAGTAACCCTGTGGCACTTTGACTCCCCGTAGACATTCACAGAAACTTCTTTTCTCTTTTTTTGATAGAGTATGACATGCTAGGGGCAAATAAGTCTTCTTATCCCCCACTTTATGTGGAGCTAACTGCTCTTGTATACCCATCGCAACTAGATCCAGACGAGCATTCACCGCATCCTTTGTCTTGCCTTGGATGTTGAGAAGCGTTCCGATTACATCGTCGCACACATTTTTCTCCACATGCATCACATCAATACAATGTCTTACATCAAGCATGCACCAGTATGGAAGATCAAAGAAGATCGACCTCTTCTTCCATATTTTCTTCTCGATAGCCTTCTTCTGGGTCTTCCCATAGATAACATTAGTGTTGTTCACCCTTTCATAAACTTTCTCTCCAGTCAAGGCCACCGGAGCAATTTCATTCTCCGGAAGTCCATTGAAAGCTTTTCTCATTCTACGATAAGGATGATTACATCGGAGAAATCTCCGATGCCCAAGGTAAACTGTCATCCTTCCATGTTGCAGTTGATGGTAACATGTGCCTTCTTCATATATTGGACATGCTTTATGCCCCTTAACACTATACCCACACAGGTTCCCGTATGCCGGAAAGTCATTGATGGTTGAAAATAACATGGCACGCAATCTGAATGTCTCACGGCAATACCAGTCGATCACATCAACACCTTCATCCCACAACATTCTCAAGTCTTCAATCAAGGGACTCGGATAAACATCAATATCATTTCCTGGCTGTCTAGCACCCGAAATCATCATACTTAACATAATGTATTTGCGCTTCAAGCACAACCAAGGAGACAGGTTGTAAATTACCAGGAGAACAGGCCATGAACTATGAATACTACTTAAGTTTCCATATGGATTAATTCCATCGGTAGCAAGTCCAACCCTGAGGTTTCTGGGCTCATTGCCGAAATCTGGAAACAAACTATCAATTCTCTTCCATTGCAAAGAATCGGCCAGATGGCGAAGCTGTCCATCATACTTCCTCTCATCTGCATGCCATCTAATGTTCTTTGCGTCATTTATATTAGCAAACAATCGCTTGAACCACAGAATCACGGGAAGATACCATAACACCTTCGCAGGAGGACCATTGGTGACCACATCACAACTAGAATCACCATCCTTCACTTTGTAGTGTGATACCCCACACCTGGGGCACTCGTGCATCTCTTCAAACTCTTTCCTATACAATATGCAATCATTGGGGCAAGCATGTATTTTCTTATACTCCATACCAAACGTAAACAATATCTTCTTCGCCTCATAGTTTCGAGATGGCAATGTGTTACCTTCTGGAAGCATGTCTTTCAACAACTCAAGCAATTCGGTAAAGCCTTTATCGCTCCACCCATTTCTCACCTTCACATTGAACAATCATGACACCGCTGACAACCGTGTGAAATTAGTGCACCCCGGATACAAAGCCACTTCCGCATCACTGCACAAAGTATCATACACATGTGCATATTGAAAAGACTCTTGCCCAACATCATAGATCATGTCCTCTAGTCCATCGTCCATTTCCACGTCATCAACTTCCTCTCTTTCCGACACCCTCGGCATGTCTAACGATTCACCATGACATATCCATGTTGTATAACTCTTGCAAATCCCCTCACAAATAAGATGATCACGTATCTCCTCAGCTTCTAGTCGTCTCTCATTCAAACAGTTAACACAAGGACAATAAAACCTTCAATTACCACGATCAGTAGCATTTGTTTTTGCAAACTGTAGAAAATCTTCCACTCCATTCTCATACTCATCACTTGTCCGTCTAGCATTCATCCAACCGCGATCCATGACTAAACCAATAACTTCGTACTTAGTCCAACACATTCATCAACCACTTCTTATGACAGGGTATGGCTCTATAACATTCGAGAAGAAACTTTTTCAACATTCGGTTAACAGTTAGTGACAGCCAAACAGAGCACATCACGGCCTAGCCGTGACAGCCATCACGGCCATGATCGAGTAGAGCTGAAAAGAAAGAATGGAAAAGTCAGAACTGGTCACGGCCAGCCCGTGATGTCCATCACGGCCAGCCCGTGATGTCCATCATGGCTGTGACATGCCAACTGAACCAGACCCTCACAGGCAGAACTGATCACGGCCTAGCCATGATGGTGGTCACGGCCGTGACAGACCAACCAGTGAAGCAACCTCCAAGGCAGAATCCGTCATGACCTAGCCGTGATAGGCATCACGGCCGTGACGCGTGATACCACCACTGGTGTTCCTTTCTGTGTATCTTTTGTCCACCAATTGGAAAAATCCAGTCTTGGAGCCATTTCCACTATGGTGGATTAGACACAGATTCACACATTATAACACTTCACACACAGAACAACACAAGGATATTATATTTATGTGTGTGTATATATATATATATATATATATATATATATATATATATATATATATACGCAGAACAAGGACTCAAGACACAAACTTCATCAAAGGGGTCACAACAAGGCACTAACACACTCATGACAGAGCCTAGACATGCAGTTGTACATGGATGCAGTTCACCATTAGCCTCACAACAACCAGGTTTTCACAGACACAATCAAAAATCTAAAAAATCTCAAGAATCTGAAAAAAATCACAGATGTTAGGTTTTCGTTCAAACCTTGTTGAGGCGTAACTCAGTATTGAAGAACAAAATCACAGAGGAAGAAACGAAATCTCAGTCAGATCTGCAGAGGAAGAAATGAAATAGAAGAGGAAGCTAAGTCAAAAGAGAAGAAGAAGACAAATACCTGGCACAAATGGAAGAGGAAAATGTGAGTGGAAGAAGAAGACGAATACCTGGAGCAAATGGAAATCACAAGTGGAGGGAATGAAAAACAAAGGAATGCTCTGTTCTTAATAGCAAGCACAGAAGGTTGTTGGCGGTGAAGCAACAAAACGTGATTTCTACTTAGTGTGCTCGTGAGTGTGAAGGCTTTGATGCTACCGAGTTCATCTATTTTTAGCCTTCGTCAGCATGAACCAAAACAAAGGTTCCAGTTCTTGCTCCTATATGGAAGAGAAGATCCAAAACAAAGGAAAAGGGTGCGTGACACATGGAGAGAATGAAAGTAGAAACAAAAAGTAGGGTTTTGTCAAATATTACACATCGGTTATTGAAAAACCGATGTGGTTAGTCATATTTCACATCGGTTCTGCAATAACCGATGTAAAAACTTACGATTAATTTAAAATTTCATTTTTTTTAATTTATTACATTGGTTATTTTAAAACCGATGTGGTTAATTTATATTACACATCGGTTCACTGGAACCGATGTGGAAAGATAAATTTTTAAATTCTAATTTTTTTTTTAATTTTATACATCGGTTATAGTAAAACCGATGTGGTTAATCTATATATTACACATCGGTTCCCTAAAAATCGATGTCAAAAGGTAAAAGTTTATAATTTAAATTTATTTTTTAATTTTAAACATCAGTTAAAATATAACAGACGTGGAAAATATTTACACATCGGTTAATTTTTAAACCGATGTGGAATCATTTCCTTTTATTTTCAAAAATGCCACCGCCTCATTTTACACATCGGTTATTGAGAAACCGATGTGGAATCTCCGATGTTAAAAGCATATTTTGCACTAGTGGCAAGAGGGTCATGGGTTACCCGTCGGATCATGGTAACGGGGTCATGGGTTTACCATGGGATCATGGCAAGAGGGTAATGGGTTAACCATGGGATCATATGAAGAAGGTCTTGGGTTAACCATGGGATCATTGGAAGAGACTAACGGGTTAACGATGAGGTCATGGCAACGGGGCCATATGTTAACCCTAGGATCATGGCAATAGAGTCAGGGCTTAACCATGGGATCATGCCAACGGGGTGATGGGCTAACCATGTGATCATTGCAAGAGGGCCAGGGGTTAACCATGGGTTCATTTCAAGAGGGTCATGAGTTAACCAAGGGATCATGCCAAGAGGGGCTTGGGTTAACCACGTCGTCATTGCAAGTGGGTCTGGGGTTAATCATGGGATCCTGGTAAGAGGTCATGGGTTAATCATGGGATCATGGTAAGAGGGTCATGGGTTAACCTTGGGATCATGGAATGAGGGTCATGGGTTAACCATAGGATCCTGGAAACGGGATCATGTGTTAACCATGGGTTCTTGGCAAAAGGGTCAAGGGTTAACCAGGGGATCATGGCAAGATGGTCATAGGTTAACCAAGGGATCATGGCATGCAGGTCATTGGTTAACCTTGGGATCATGGCAATGGGCTCATGGGTTAACTATAGGTTCATGGCAAGAGGGTAATGGGTTAACCATCGAATCATGGCAATAGTGTCATGGGTTAACCATGGGATTATGGCAAGAGGGTCATGGATTAACCATGGGATCAAGGCAAGAGGGTCATGGGTTAACCATGTGATAATGACAAGAGGTTCATGGGTTAACCATTGGATCATGGGAAGAGAGTCATGGATTAACAATGGGATAATGGATACGGGGTCATGGATAACCACGTGATCGTCGCCAAAGGGTTATGGGGTAACAATGGGATCACGTCAACGCAGTCATGGGGTAACCATGGGATCATGGCAACAGGGTCATGGGTTAACCATGGGATCATGGCAATAGGGTCAAAGGTTAACCATAGGATCATTGCAAGAGGGCCATAGGGTAACCATGTCATCATAGCAAGAGGGCCATAGTTTAACCATGGGATAAAGGAAGTGGGGTCATGGGTTAACCATGGGATCATGGCAAGAGGGTCATGGGTAAACTATGGGATCATCGCAATAGGGTCATCGGTTAACCATGGGATCATGGCAAGACGGTCATTGTTTAACCATGTGATCATGGCAAGAGGGCCATGGGTTAACCATGGGATAAAGGCAACGGGGTTATGCGTTAACCATGAGATCATGGCAACGGGGTCATGGGTTTACCATGGGATCATGGCAAGAGGTTCATGTCTTAACCATGGGATAATGTGAAGATGGTCTTGGGTTTACCAAGGGATTATGGGAAGAGGATCATGGGTTAACTATGAGATCATGGCAATGGGGCCATAGGTTAACCATGGGATCGTGGCAAGTGAGTCATGGCTTAACCATGGGATCGTGGCAACGGGGTGATGGGTTAACCATGTGATCATGGCAAGAAGGCCAGCGGTTAAACATGGGTTCATTTCAAGAGGGTCATGAGTTAACCAAGGGATCAAGGCAAGAGTGGCATGGGTTAACCACGTGGTCATGGCAAGAGGGTATGGGGTTAACCATGGGATCCTGGTAAGAGGTCATAGGTTAACCCTGGGATCATGGTAAGAGGGTCAAGGGTTAACAATGGGATCCGGGCATGAGGGTCATTGGTTAACCATAGGATCCTAGAAACGGGGTCACGTGTTAACCATGGGATCTTGGCAAGAGGATCATGGATTAACCTTGGGATCATGGCAAGAGGGTCATGGGTTAACCAAGCGTTCATGGCAAGTAGGTCATGGGTTAACCATGGGATCCAGGTAAGAGGGTCATGGTTTAACCATGTGACAATTGCAAGAGGGTCGTGGGTTAACCATTGGATCATGGCATGAGTGTCATGGGTTAACCATGGGATCATGGTAATGGGGTCATGGGTTAACCATGTGATCATGGTATTGGGATCATGGGTTAACAATTGGATCATGAAAAGAAGGTCATGGGTTAAACATGGGATCATGGCAAGAGGGTCATGGGTTGATCATGGCAAGAGGGTCATGGGTTAACCACGGGATCATGGCAAGAGGTTCATAGGTTAGCCATGAGATCACGCCGAGAGAGCCATGGGTTAACCATGTGATTATTGCAAGAAGGTCATGGGTTAGCCACGTTGTCATGGCAAGGAGGTCAAGGGTTAATAATGGGATCCTTGTAAGTGGGTCATGAGTTAACCATGGGATCATGGCAAAAGGGTCCACGTTAACCATGGGTTCATGACAAGAGGGTCATAGGTTTTCCATGGGTTCATGGCAAGCGGGTCATGCGTTAACCTAGGAATCAATGAAAGAGGGTCATGTGTTAACCATGGGATAATGGTAACTGGGTCAAGGGTTAACCACATGGTCATGGCAAAAGGGTTATGGGTTAACAATGGGAACATGGCAAGATGGTCATGGGTTAACCATGTGATCCTGGAAAGAGGGCCATGGGTTAACTATCAGATAAAGGCAACGGGGTCACTGGTTAACCATGGGATCATGGCAACGGGATCTTGGGTTAACCATGGGATCATGGCAAGAGGGTCATCGGTTAACCATGGGATCATGGCAATAGCATCATGGGTTAACCATGGGATCTTGACAACACCATGGGATCATAGCAAGAGGGTAATGGGATAACCATGGGATCCTTGCAAGAGGGTCAATGGTTAATCATGGGATAATGGCAAGAGGGTCATGGGTTAACCTTGGGATCATGGCAATGGGCTCTTGGTATAACTATGGGTTCAAGGCAAGAGGGTAATGGGTTAACCATCGAACCATGGCAATAGTGTCGTGGGTTAACCATGGAATCTTGGCAAGAGGGTCATGGATTAGCCATGGGATCATGACAAGAAGATCATGGGTTGACCATGTGATAATGACAAGAGGGTCATGGGAGAACCATTGGATCATGGCAAGTGGGCCATGGGTTAACAATGGGATCATGGTAATGGCGTCATTGATAATCGTGGGATCATCGCCAGAGGGTCATGGGTTAACCATGGGAGCATGGTAACGGGGTCATGGGTTAACCATGGGATCATCGCGATTGTCATGGGTTAACCATGGGATCATGGCAAGAGGGCCATGGGTTAACCATGGGATAAAGGCAACGGTGTTATGGATTAACCATGAGATCTTGGAAATAGGATCATGGGTTAACCATGGGATCATGGCAAGAGGGTCATGGCTTAACCATGGGATCATGGCAAGAGGGCCATGACTAAACCATGGGATCACGACAAGAGTGTCATGGGTAAACTACGTTGTCTTGGGAAAAGGGTCATGGGTTAACTGTGCGATCCTTGCAAGAGGGTCATGGGTTAACCAAGGGATCATGGCAAGAGGGTCATCGGTTAACCATGAGATCATGGCTAGAGGGTCATGGGTTAACCATGAGATCATGGCAACGGTGTCATGGGTTAACCATTGGATCATCGCAATAGGATCATGGGTTAACCATGGGATCATGGCAACGCGGTCATGGGTTAAGCATGGGATCAAGGCAAGAGGGCCACGGGTTAACCATGTGATCATGGCAAGAGGGCCATGGGTTAACCATAGGATAAAGGTACAGGATCCTGGGTTAACCATGGGATCATGGCAAGAGGGTCATGGGTTAACCATGGGATCATTGCAAGAGGGTCATGGGTTTACCAAGGGAACATGGTAAGAGGGTCTTGGGTTAACCATGGGTCATGATAAGGGGGTGATGGGTTAACCATGGGATCATGGTAAGTGGGTCTTGGGTTAACCATGGGATCATGGCAACACGGTCATGCGTCAACCATGGGATCATGACAAGAGGGCCATGGATTAACCATGGGGTCATGTCAAGAGGATCATGGGTTAACCATGGGATAATGGTAATAGGATTACCGGTTAACCAAAGGATCATGGCAAGAGGGTCATGGGTTAACCATGGGATCTTGGCAAGAGGGTCATGGGTTAACCATGGGATCCAGGTAAATTGGTCATGGGTTAACCTTTAGTTCTTGGCAAGAAGGTGATGGGTTAACCATGGGTTCATGGCAAGTGGGTCATGAGTTAACCAAAGGATCAAGGAAAGAGGGTCATGGGTTAACCACGTGGTCATGGCAAAAGTGTCGTGGGTTAACCATGGGATCCTGGGAAGAGGGTCATGGGTTAACCATAGGTTCATGGCAAGAGGGTCATGGGTTAACCATGGGATCATGGCTAGAGGGTCATGGGTTAACCATGGGATCATGTCAAGAGGGTTATGGGTTACCCGTGGGATAATGGCAATGGGGTCATGGTTAGACATAGGATTATGTGAAGAAGGTCTTGGGTTAACCATGGGATCATGGCAAGAGGGTCATGGGTTAACCATAGGTTAATGGCAAGAGGGACATAGGTTAACCATGGGATCATGGCAAGTGGGTCATGGGTTACCTGTGGGATCAAGGCAACGGGGTCATGGGTTAACCATGGGATGCTGACAAGAGGGTCATGGGTTAAAAATGTTATTATGTGAAGAAGGTCTTGGGTTAACGATGTGATCATGGGAAGTGGATCACGGGTTAACCATGAGATCATGGCAACGGGGCCATAGGTTACACATGGGATCATAGCAAGAGTGTCATGCCTTAACCATGGGATCATTGCAACGGGGTCATGGGCAACCATGGGATTTTGGCAAGAGGGCCAGTGGTTAACCATGGGTACATGGTAAGAGGGTCAAGGGTTAACCGTGGGATCATTGCATGAGGGTCATTTGTTTACCAAGGGAACATGGCAAGAGGGCCATGGGTTAACCATGTGATCATGGTAAGAATGCCATGGGTTAGCCATGTGGTCAAGGCAATGGGGTCATGGGTTAACCATGGGATCCTGGTAAGTGGGTCCTGGGTTAACCTTGGGATCATGGCAACACGGTCATGGGTTAACCATGTGATCGTCTCAAGAGGGTCATGGGTTAACCATGGGATCATGGCATGAGGGTCAAAGGTTAACCATAAGATCATTGCAAGAGGGCCATGGGGTAACCATGTGATCATAGCAAGAGGGTCGTGGGTTAACCTTGGGATAAAGAAAGCGGGGTCATGGGTTAACCATGGGATCATGGCAAGAGGGTCATGGGTAAACCATGGGATCATCGTAATAGGGTCATCGGTTAACCATGGGATCATGGCAAGACGGTCATTGGTTAACCATGTGATCATGGCAAGAGGGCCATGGGTTAACCATGGGATAAAGGCAACGGGGTTATGCGTTACCCATGAGATCATGGCAACGGGATCGTGGGTTAAACATGGGATCATGGCAAGAAGGTCATGGGTTACCATTGGGATCATGCCAACGGGGTCATGGGTTTACCATGGGATCATGGCAAGAGGTTCATGTGTAAACCGTGGGATAATGTGAATATGGTCTTGGGTTTACCAAGGGATTATGGGTAGAGGATCATGGGTTAACTATTAGATCATGGCAACGGGGCCATAGGTTAACCACGGGATCATGGCAAGTGAGTCATGGCTTAACCATGGGATCGTGGCAACGGGGTGATGGGTTAACCATGTGATCATGGCAAGAGGGCCAACGGTTAAACATGGGTTCATTTCAAGAGGGTCATGAGTTAACCAAGGGATCAAGGCAAGAGGGACATGGGTTAATCACGTGGTCATGGCAAGTGGGTCTTGGGTTAACCATGCGATATTCGTAAGAGGTCATAGGTTAACCCTGGGATCATGGTAAGAGGGTCAAGGGTTAACCTTGAGATCTGGGCATGAGGGTCATGGGTTAACCATAGGATCCTAGAAATGGGGTCACGTGTTAACCATGTGATCTTGGCAAGAGGGTCAAGGGTTAACCATGGGATCATGGCAATGTGGTCATGGGATAACTATGGCATCATGGCAAGAGGGTCTTGGATTAACCTTGGGATCATGGCAAGAAGGTCATGGGTTAACCAAGCGTTCATGGCAGGTGGGTCATGGGTTAACCATGGGATCCAGGTCAGAGGGTCACGAGTTAACCATGTGACAATTGCAAGAGGGTCATGGGTTAACCATTGGATCATGGTAATGGGGTCATGGGTTAATCATGTGATCATGGTAACGGGATTATGGGTTAACAATTGGATCATGAAAATAGGGTCATGGGTTAAACATGGGATCATGGCAAGACGGTCATGGGTTATCCATGGGATCATAGAAAGAGGGCCATAGGTTAACCATTGGATCCTGGCAAGTGGGTCATAGGTTAGACATGAGATCACGCCGAGAGAGCCATGGGTTAACCATGTGATTATTGCAAGAAGGTCATGGGTTAGCCACGTTGTCACGGCAAGGGGGTCAAGGGTTAATGATGGGATCCTGGTAAGTGGGTCATGAGTTAACCATGGGATCATGGCAAAGGGGTCCAGTTTAACCATGGGTTCATGGCAAGAGGGTCATGGGTTATCCATGGGTTCATGGCAACCGGGTCATGCGTTAACCTAGGGATCAATGCAAGAGGGTCATGTGTTAACCATGGGATAATGGTAACTGGGTCATAGGTTAACCACATGGTCATGGCAAAAGGGTTATGGGTTAACAATGGGATCATGGCAAGATGGTCATGGGTTAACCATGTGATCCTAGGAAGAGGGTCATGGGTTAACCATGGGATAAAGGCAACGGGGTCACTAGTTAACCATGGGATCATAGCAACGGGATCATGAGTTAACCATGGGATCATGGCAAGAGGGTCATCGATTAACCATGGGATCATGGCAAGAGGGTCAAGGGTTAACCATAGGATAAAGGCAAGAGGGCCATGGGTTAACCAAGGTATCATGGCATAAAGGTCATGGGTTAACCTTGGGATGATGGCAATGGGCTCAAGGGTTAACTTTGGGTTCAAGGCAAGAGGTTAATGGGTTAACCATCAAATCATGGCAATAGTGTCATGGGCTAACCATGGAATCTTGGCAAGAGGGTCATGGATTAGCCATGGGATCATGACAAGAAGGTCACGGGTTGACCATGTGATAATGACAAGAGGGTCATGGGAGAACCATTGGATCATGGCAAGAGGGTCATGGTTTAACATTGGGATCATGGCAATGGGCTCATTGATAACCGTGGGATCATCGCCAGAGGGTCATGGGTTAACCATGGGAGCATGGTAACGCGGTCATGGGTTAACCATTGGATCATGGCAAGAGGGCCATGGGTTAACCATGGGATAAAGGCAACGGTGTTATGGATTAGCCATGAGATCTAGGAAACGGGATCATGGTTTAACCATGGGATCATGGCAAGAAGACCATGACTAAACCATGGGATCACGACAATAGTGTCAAGGGTTTACCATGGGATCATGGCAAGAGGGTCATGGGCCAACCATTGGATCCTAGTAAGTGGGTCACGGGTTAACCATGGATTCATGGCAAGAGGGTCATCGGTTAACCATGGGTTCCTCGCAAGAGAGTCATGAGTTATCCATGGGACAACGGCAAGTGGGTCATGGGTTAACCACATGCTCATGGGAAAAGGGTCATTGGTTAATCGTGGGATCCTGCCAAGAGGTCTTGGGTTAACCTTGGGATCATGGCATGAGGGTCATTGGTTAACCTTGGGATCATGGCAATGGGGTCATGAATAACAATGGGATCATCGCAAGAGGGTCATGGGTTAACTATGGGATCATGGCAACGCGGTCATGGGTTAACCATGGGATCATGGTACGAGGGTCATGGATTAACCATGGGATCAAGGCAAGAGGGTCATGGGTTAACTATGTGATAATGACAACAGGGTCATGGGTTAACCATGTGATCATGGCATGAAGATCATGGGTTAATAATGGGATCATGGCAACGGGTTCATGGATAACCATGGAATCATCGCAAGACGGTCATGGGTTAACCATGGGATCATGGCAACGCGGTCATGGGTTAAAAATGGGATCATGGTAAGAGGGTCATGGATTAACCATACTATCATGGCAAGAGGATCATGGGTTAACCATGGGATCATGGCAAGAGGGCCATGACTAAACCATGGGATCATGACAAGAGTGTCAAGGGTTTACCATGGGATCATGGCAAGAGGGTCATGGGCTAACCATTGGATCCTGCTAAGTGGGTCGTGGGTTAACCATGGATTCATGGCAAGAGGGTCATCGGTTAACCATAGGTTCATCGCAAGAGAGTCATGAGTTAAACATGGGATAATGGCAAGTGGGTGATGGGTTAACCTTATGGTCATGGCAAAAGGGTCATGGGTTAATCGTGGGATCCTAGCAACAGGTAATGGGTTAACCAAGGAATCATGGCAAGAGGGTCATTGGTTAACCATGGGATCATGACATGAGGGTCATGGGTTAACCTTGGGATCATGGCAACGGGGTCATGGATAACAATGGGATCATCACAAGAAGGTCATGGGTTAACCATGGGATCTTGGCAACACGGTCATGGGTTAACCATGGGATCATGGTACGAGGGTCATGGATTAACCATGGGATCATGGCAAGAGGGTCATGTGTTAACTATGTGATAATGACAAGAGGGTCTTGGGTTAACCATATGATCATGGCATGAGGATCATGGGTTAATAATGGGATCCTGGCAACGGGGTCATGGATAACCATGGGATCATTGCAAGAGGGTCATGGGTTAACCATGCGATCATGACAACGCGGTCATGGGTTAACCATGGGATCATGGTAAGAGGGTCATGTATTAACCATAGGATCATGACAAGAGTGTCATGGGTTAACCATGGGATAAAGGCAACGGGATCATGGGTTAACCCTGGGATTATGGCAAGAGGGTCGTGGGTTAACCATGGGATCATGGCAAGAGGGCCTTGGGTTAACCATGGGATCATGGCAAGAGTGTCAAGGGTTAAACACGGGATCATGGCAAGAGGGTCATGGGTTAACCATGGGATCCTGGTAAGTGGGTCGTGGGTTAACCATGGGTTCATGGCAAGAGGGTCAAGGTTTAACCATGGGTTCATCGCAAGAGTGTCATGTGTTAACCATAGGATAATGGCAAGTGGGTCATGGGTAAACTATGTTGTCTTGGGAAAAGGGTCATGGGTTAACCGTGCGATCGTTGCAAGAGGGTCATGGGTTAACCTTGGGATCATGGCAAGAGGGTCATGGGTTAACCATGAGATCATGGTAAGAGGGTCATGGGTTAACGATGAGATCATGGCAACGATTTAATGGGTTAACCATGGGATCATGGCAACGCGGTCATGGGTTAACCATGGGATCATGGTACGAGGGTCATGGATTAACCATGGGATCATGGCAAGAAGGTCATAGGTTAACTAAGTGATAATTACAAGAGGGTCATGGGTTAACCATATGATCATGGCATGAGGATCATGGGTTAACAATGGGATCATGGCAACGAAGTCATGGATAACCATGGGATCATCGCAAGAGGGTCATGGGTTAACCATGGGATCATGGCAACGCGGTCATGGATTAACTAATGGGATCATGGTAAGAGGGTCATGGATTAACCATAGGATCATGATAAGAGGGTCATGGGTTAACCATGGGATAAAGGAAACGAGATCATGGGTTAACGCTGGGATTATGGCAAGAGGGTCATGGGTTAACCATGGGATCATGGCAAGAGGTCTTGGGTTAACCATGGGATCATGGCAAGAGTGTCAAGGGTTAACCACGGGATCATGGCAAGAGGGTCATGGGTTAACCATGGGATCCTGGTAAGTGGGTCATGGGTTAACCATGGATTCATGGCAAGAGGGTCAAGGGTTCACCATGGGTTCATATAAGACTGTCGTGTGTTAACCATAGGATAATGGCAAGTGGGTCATGGGTAAACTACGTTATCTTGGGAAAATGGTCATAGGTTAACCGTGCGATCCTTGCAAGAGGGTCATGGGTTAACCAAGGGATCATGGCAAGAGGGTCATGGGTTAATCATGAGATCATGGCAAGAGGGTCATGGGTTAACCATGGGATCCTGGTAAGTGGGTCATGGGTTAACCATGGATTCATGGCAAGAGGGTCAAGGGTTCACCATGGGTTCATATAAGAATGTCGTGTGTTAACCATAGGATAATGGCAAGTGGGTCATGGGTAAACTACGTTATCTTGGGAAAATGGTCATGGGTTAACCGTGCGATCCTTGCAAGAGGGTCATGGGTTAACCAAGGGATCATGGCAAGAGGGTCATGGGTTAACCATGAGATCATGGCAAGAGGGTCATGGGTTAACCATGATATCATGCAAACGGTGTCATGGGTTAACCATGGGATCATTGCAACGCGGTCATGGGTTAACCATGGGATCATCGTACGAGGGTCATGGATTAACCATAGGATCATGGCAAGAGGGTCATTGGTTAACTAAGTGATAATGACAAGAGGGACATGGGTTAACCATATTATCATGGCATGAGGATCATGGGTTAACAATGGGATCATGGCAACGGGGTCATGGATAACCATGGGATCATCGCAAGAGGGTCTTGGGTTAACCATAGGATCATGGCAACGCGGTCATGGGTTAAGAATGGGTTCGTGGTAAGAGGGACATGGGTTAGCCACGAGGTCATGGCAAGGGGGTGATGGGTTAACCCTGGGATCCTGGTAAGTGGATCTTGGGTTAACCATGGGATCATGGCAACGCGGTCATGGGTTAACCATGGGATCATGACAAGAGGGCCATGGGTTATCCATGTGATCATGGCAAGAGGATCGTGGCAATAGGGTCATGGGTTAACCATGGGATCATGGCAAATGGGTCATTAGTTAACCAAAGGATCAAGGCAAGAGGGTCATGGGTTAACCACGTGGTCATGGCAAAAGGGTTGTGGGTTAACCATGGGATCCTGGTATGAGGGTCATGGGTTAACCATAGGTTCATATCAAGAGGGACATGGGTTAACCATGGGATCATGGCACGTGGGTCATGGGTTACCTGGGGGATCAAGGCAACGGGGTCATTGGTTAACCATGGGATCCTGACAAGAGGGTCATGGGTTAAAAATGTTATTATGTGAAGAAGGTCTTGGGTTAACAATGTGATCATGGGAAGAGGATCACGGGTTAACCATGAGATCATGGCAACGAGGCCATATTTTAAACGTGGGATCATAGCAAGAGAATCGTGTCTTAACCATGGGATCATGGCAACGGAGTAATGGGCTAACCATGGGATCTTGGCAAGAGGGCCAGTGGTTAACCAATGGTCCATGGTAAGAGGGTCATGGGTTAACCATGGGATCATTACATGAGGGTCATTTTTTTACCAAAGGAAAATGGCAAGAGGGCCATGGGTTAACCTTGTGATCATGGCAACAATGCCATGGGTTAGCCACCTGGTCATGGCAATGGGGTCATGGGTTAACCATGGGATCCTGGTAAGCGGTCATCGGTTAACCATGGGATCATGGAAAAGCGGTCATCGGTTAACCATGGGATCATGGCAAGAGGGTCATGGGTTAAACATGGGATCATGGCAAGAGGACCATGGGTTAACCATGGGATCATGGCAAGAAGGCCACAGGTTAACCATGGGATAAAGGTAACGGGATCCTGGGTTAACCATAGGATCATGGCAAGAGGGTTGTGGGTTAACCTTGTGATCATGACAAGAAGGTCGTCGGTTAACCATTGGATCATGGAATGAGGGTCATGGGTTAACAATATGATCATGGTAACGGTGTCATGGGTTAACCATGGGATCGTGGCAACACGGTCACGGGTTAACCATGGGATCATGGCAATGGGGTTGTGGGTTAACCATGGGATCCTGTTAAGTTGATCCTGGGTTAACCTTGGGTTCATGGCAAGAAGATCATGGGTTAACCATGGCAAAAGAGTCATGAGTTATCCATGGGATAATGGCAAGTGGTTCATGGGTTAACCACGTGGTCATGGCAAAAGGGTCATGGGTTAACCATGGGATCCTGGCAAGAGGGTCATGGGTTAACCATAGGTTCATGGCAACAGGGTCATGGGTTAACCATGGGATCATGGAAAGAGGGTTATGGGTTACCCGTGGGATCATGGCAACGGGGTCATGGGTTAACCAAGGTATCTTGACAAGTGGGTCAATGGTTAGACATAGGATTATGTGAAGAAGGTCTTGGGTTAACCAAGGGTTCATGGCAAGAGAGTTAGGAGTTAAGCATGGGAAAATGGCAAGTGGGTCATGGGTTAACCACGTGATCATAGCAGAAGGGTCATGGGTTAACCATGGGATCCGGGCAAGAGGGTCATGGGTTAACCATGTGATCATGCAAGAAGGTCATGGGTTACCCGTGGGATCAAGGCAACGGGGTCATGGGTTAACCAAGGGATCTTGACAAGCGGGTCATAGGTTAAACATGGGATTGTGTGAAGAAGGTCTTGGGTTAACCATGTGATAATTGGAAGAGGATCAAGGGTTATCCCTGAGATCATGCCAACGGTGACATAGGTTGAACATGGGATCATGGCAAGAGAGTCATGGCTTAACCATGGGATCATGGCAACAGGGTCATGTGTTAACCATGGCTTCTTGGCAAGAGGACCAGGGGTTAACTTTGGGTTCAAGACAAGAGGGTCATGGGTTAAACATGGGATCGTTGCATGAGGGTCATGGGTTTACGAAGGGAACATTACAAGAGGGTCATGGATTAACCTTGGGATAATTGAAAAGGGGTTATGGGTTAGCCACGTGGTCATGGCAAGGGGGTCATGGGTTAACCATGGGATCCTGGTCATTGGGTCATGGATTAACCAATGGTTCATGGCAAGAGGGTCATGGGTTTACCAGGGGAACATGGTAAGAGGGTCATGGATTAACGTTGGGATCATGGCAAGAGGGTCATGGGTTAGTCACGTGGTCATGGCAAGGGGGTGATGCGTTAACCATGGGATCCTGTTAAGTTGGTCCTTGGTTAACCATGGGATCAATGCAACGCGGTCATGGGTTAACCATGGGATCATGACAAGAGGGCCATGGGTTAACCATGTGATCATGGCAAGAGGATCATGGGTTAACCATGGGATAAAGGTAAGAGGAGTACGGGTTAACCATGGGATCATGGCAATAGGGCCATGGGTTAAGCATGGCATCATGGCAAGTGGGTCATGAGTTAACCATAGGATCAAGTAAAGAGGGTGTTGATAACGAAATCTAGGCAAGTATACCTAGTCGTACAAGTAATACGGTTGTGAGACCGATATCGTTCCCACGAGGATTGGTTGCCAATTACCAATTCACATGTTTAGCAACTATCTAGACTAAAATATGACATGAAGAAAAATCAAAGTACGCAGAATAGAACAAACAAAATCTTTTTGTATTTTTGTCAAGTACTTGGAATGCGAAAAGGGGATTCTTGTTGGGACTAGACTTCACTAAACCTTAGCCTCATGCAATACCAAAACCACTAATCCAGTTTATGCTCCAACTATTAAAATCAACTCACGAGATTACTCAAGCCCTGATTCCTCAGATGACAAGAGCCTAAATCCACTAATAGACCCTAATTCCTTAGGTAGCCTAGATTAACGAATTTGCATTAAGATTAAGGATTACGCGATTACTAATAAACCAAACTCCATTCCTAGATACAAGGTTTACTAGGTGAATAATTCCAGATCAAAAATCAATAAGAACGTCCCCATTGCAAATCAATTCTCAAAATCAGTTCATGGATGGCCAAGCCACAAAAGCATTAAGCGACGGAATTAAACACTAATAAGAAGGCATAAACACAGATTGATAAATCAAAGCAGTTACATGATATTCAATTTAGTTACATCTAATCCCAACAAAAAGGGATTTAGCTACTCATGGTTACAGAGAAAGCCAAAATAAAAGCAATAGAGAAAAAGGACAGGAAGAACTCCATGGCAGCTTCCCACAGTAGTCCAGCAGCCCCTCTCAGCAGCTCCCTTTTTGGGTTGGAATCCCTCTTTGCAATTCCCAGCCGCAGCTGCTCCAGGTCAGAGCAGATGTTTTAGGGTTCCAAGCTCTCTTTTTCTGGTCTCCAAAATCCTCTTTTTTCTGTTCTGCCCAGTGCCTTATTTAAAGAGTTTCTGATCCAAAACGCGTGTCACGGCCGTGATGGCCATCACGGCTAGGCCGTGACGCGTTCTGCCAAAGGTGCGCTTTCAAATTTTGGACTGTCACGACCGTGACACTCGTCACGGCAAGGCCGTGATGGGTTCTGTCCGTTGAGGATACATGTCACAGCCGTGATGGGCATCATGGTGAATTTTGAGCATTTTATCATTAATTCCTGCAAAACAACACCATAACATCGTCTTACCCGTTCCAAGGTAAAAACTATCCAAAATCAAACTAATCATGCCTAAACTATATGAAAATACATGCAAAAATGTACATGGAATATGATGTGAAATCACACTATCAAATCACCCCAAGCTTATTAAATTACTTGTCCTCAAGCAATCACTAAGGCCAGAAGAGATAAATAATCAGAACGTGGATAGTGAACCAAGAACCCGAGTAACTAATCCAAGTAACAGGCATTTCAAATAATTCAGAGAGAGATAATCAATTTCAAGTCCAATTAGAAGCTTAGGTTTCTTAGACTCATGTTCTCACTGATTCGGGCACTCTTTCTCACCTCACTCGAATGTTAAAGGATATATGACAATTCGCTCAATTTCCTCAAGGAATGAATTCTACCATAAGCTTGACTATCAACCAAATCTCTACTTTATTAATGAAAACAATTAAGAATCAAGAGGTCTTTTACTTTGGTTGTAACGGGGCCATGGGATTAATCGTTAGGTGCGGAAATCAAGAAAAGGAAATTTCAAAAGGCTACACAAAATACCACACATTGCAAAGCATGACACTGACACACTGTCGCGCACGTGTCAAAAAGCGAGTGGTTTATAAAAACTGCAGTAAGGGTGCGACAACTCGAGTATCGTCTCACAAGGATTCTTGGGTTGTTATTATCAGAAAAGTCAGTTTGGGGGGGGGGGGGGTTGGATTCTAAATTTCAATTAAGAAAACAGTAAAGAAAACGATGCAAATAGGTGATTGTTAATAATTGAAACGACTAATCTCCTGCTCTCGGTTTCCCACTATCATTGATTCATATACATTCCAAGCCCTAAGCGGATTCTAATCCCTTTTCGATTGTAGCGACAATTAACAAGCGAAACCGGCACTACGAGACGTATGTTCCTAATTCCGAATTAAGCAAACGGATGAAGCTCTTGTGAATTAAGCAAACACGAATGAACACACGCGAATAAAGCAAATGCGATTAAGTATAGGAACACACAATCATCGAAATAAATCAATACCTATTCTATACAATCCTGAATTAAGCAAACAGAACATATAGCATAACTATTAAAAGAGAATAGCAATAAGATTGGGAATTACAGAACCTCAAGTGGCAATGCGAACCGATTACAGTAGATCAATCGAAGGGAGTTAGTTCTCCATTACAATATGACAAAAAACCTAATTCACAGCCGTCACTATATGAAAAGAAAAGAAGATGATAAAAACTCCCTGCTATCTACGCTAAAACAGCAACTTATACCCTTCAGAATCTGCGCTCGCTTGCAAGGCGAATAGCCTCTCGCGACGCGAATATTAATTGTGGCGCGAGTTCAAAATTGAGTTCTCGCGAGGCGAGACAGTGATTCGCGGGGCAAGACTTCAAATTCCAATCTGTCACAGCCGTGACCTTTATCACGACTAGGCCGTGATGGTCTTTGTCCTTCAAGGTTTGGATTTCTCGCGAGGCGAGGCTGTGATTCGCGAGGCAAGACAGAGAGGATGACAATTCTGGCACAGTAAGGCTTCAGGCTCGCGAGGCGAGTAGCCTCTCGCGGGGCGAATGATTCCAGAATTACTTCTCTTTATTAACCTGAAAACAAGAATTAGCAGTAAGTGCTTTATTCGACTCAAAATCAACTAAATTAACCTAAAAATACTTAAGAGACTCAAAATGTTTCTTGAGGACAATCGAGTCTAATTTGGACGAAAACGAGACTAAACTCGAATAAAACCTATGGTCTTACTAGTTAAAAACTAGTCGAGCCAGAGGCTGATCAAAATACCCCAAACTTAAACTTTGCTTGTCCGCAAGTAAACTAAAACTCAAAAAGGACTCAAACCTGGCAAGCTTAAAGGATTTAATCAATTTCGCACAAATTTCATGCAATTACAACAAACAATTTTTTTTCTTCAATGTTTCCCCCCCTTTTTCAACAGTGCAATCCCCACATTCATTTACTTTAAACAATTGAGAATTCCATCAGTCATGCAATCATTAATCTAAGTTGAGGATCCTAGCTACACACAAAAGGGAGATCACCAAATTCAAACAATCGCCTTCCTCACAAGGGCATTTAATGTTTCACTCATTCGCTCAGCTTGTCTAGGCTATCAACATTTCACTCAGTTTCACTTTTAAGAGAACCTCCCATGAATTTGATCTTCATCTCAAACAAAGTTCCCACGAAAACATGCATGCAACATCAAAAGGTCTTTAAAGGTTGCAATGGGGCCTGGCTAAGGGTAGGATATTCAAAGGTACTAGGCTTAAGTCCCTAGGAACTAAGAGAGCATGAGCATTTTGATACATTTGAATTTCCACTCAAGTTCCTTTTTCCATTTCTCTTTTTGCCTTGGGCGACCACAACCTTTTTCTTCTAATGTCCCTTTTTGACATTTTGTTCTCTTCTTTTTTTTTCTCTTTTTTTTTCTTTTGTATTTGGCTCCAACCTTTATTTTTATTTTTCTCAACCCAGAATGACATATCAAACCCTGCAGCCACCCCAAACTTAATTTCTTGCAAACCTTGTCTTGCTAAGGATCCATGCTCTCCTAATCCTAAGATTGGTTTAACATGGTTTTTCAGATTTTTGGCTTATAACATGAGGTTATGAAGAAACAACAGGCTAATTAGGCTCAACGGGGCTAACTAGGGAACATGCATTAGGGACTGGTTCAATTTAGGCCAAGTAGTTAATTCAAAGAAAATTGCCTAAATCATCTGATGCAACCACATAAGCATGCAAACCATGAAGAGATTCAAGCAAAATCAAGAAAGTGTAACTCAAAAGTGCTTCACACAGTTAAAAACATGTTGGAGGCTCAAATCCTCACCTGGACATTTTTTTGCAAATTGTTTGACCAAGATTCAATTCCTAGTGTGTGCTTCCCTTCACCCCAAACTTATCATAAATCATGCAATCATAACAGAATATCTCAAAGTTTAATTTTCAATTTTTCAAATGGGGATCAAGTTTCAATTTTCAAGACACGTGGGGGGGAATCATCAAGAGTCAATAAATATCATGCAATCCATCTATGCAAAATTCAATCAAATTCCAGTACGCTTGCTGACACAAGACTCACACACAAACTCTTGATCTTCTCAAATTACTCAAGAGCTAAAAGAAAACAAAACAAAAACAAAGCAAGGAAAAGACAATTAAAAAGAAGAGGGTTTAGAAAAAAAAATCATGGAGGCGGTACCACCGGGATTCCACTGTCTGTGATACAGCAGCCACAGAATGCTCAAAGTGCGATATGATCCTCCCGGATCCCATGGCCTACAGCATAAGTATGGAAGTGGGCACTTGACAGTTATAGTGACCTCGCCAAGTACGATGGACTTCTCACTCCCTCTTGGGTCAACAGTGACCTCCTGGTCAACAAAGTCCTCCAAATAAAAATGGGATTTAACCTCTTGGACTGGCCTTAGTGTCTTCATATTCACGGATGCAGAATCCAGTCTCTCAAGCAGAGGCTTGAACTCCATCGCTGGTTGTTCCACAGTGGGAGGTGATAAACAAGTGGGGAGGGCTACTGGTGCTGCTTCAACTTCTGCACGATCTTCATTCACTGCACTAACAAATCCATCACCTGCTATACATGCAGAAATCTCAGCACACACCACACAGGGGTTAGTGTTAGTACAGTCAGCACATATAGTACAACAAACTGAATCAGAAAAGGCTTGAATGTCTGGAAATTCAACACACAGTTCATCCATCCCATCACATTCAATACATGCATATGAATTAATAGAATCATCTAATTCCAAAGGTTCTTCTTCATCCTCAAGCATGGTGAAGCAGATGTCCTCCTGATCCTCATTTTCCATGTTTCTTGGCCGAACAGGGCCCTCAACCTCATATGTCTCATGTTCCATATGGACATTTTGCTCCTCATACCCTAAAAAGGATGAGTTTCAACACATGCTACACACGAAGGAAATTCATTACAATCAGCACATGAAGTATAATAGACAAAATCAGGAAAGGTGTGAATATCTGGAGATTCAACACACAGTTCATCAATAGAAGTATTCTTGACATCATTATCAAAATTATGCTCAAAAGAAGTATTGTCAAGAACAACTATTTGTGAATCTGTATGTTCTTCGAGGGGACGTTGAGTTTGCAGTGCAGCCGAGGTGGAGACAATGTGATCAATTTGAATGGCCAACTTCTGAAAACCAGCTTCTATCATCCGTTGATTGTTCTCTGCCATCCGTTGATTGTTCTCTGCCATCCGTTGCACCAAAGAAGCTAACTCATCCAAGATGCCCTGTCCTCCACTATGTTGGCCAGAATAGCAAGGTTGCACTTCATTTACTCCAATCATGCCAAAATCACTACTAGACTCATAACCTCCAGCAAAGTTAGGATAACATATGCATGGTCGTGGCTTATAATCAACATTAGGCATAAAACCATGCATGTAATTATCCATGGGAAGTACAAAGATTCACAACCAGACAAAGCAGCCGTAACTAATTCAGTAAAGCATCTTCTTCTTTTTTTATTATTATTTTCTGTTAATAACAACAAGAGTCCCCGACAATGGCACCAATTTTTGACATGCTGTCGCGCACGCGTCAAAAAGCGAGTGGTTTGTAAAAACTGCAGTCAGGGTGCGACAACTCGAGTATCGTCTCACAAGGGCTCTTGGGTTGTTATTATCAGAAAAGTCAGTTTTGAGGGGGGGGGGTGTGGATTCTAAATTTTAATTAAGAAAACAGTAAAGAAAACAATGCAAATAGGTGATTGTTAATAATTGAAATGACTAATCTACTGCTCTCGGTTTCCCACTATCATCAATTCATATACATTCCAAGCCCTAAGCGGATTCTAATCCCTTTTCGATTGTAGCGACAATTAACAAGCGAAACCGGCACTACGAGACGTATATTCCTAATTCCGAATTAAGCAAACAGATGAAGCTCTCGTGAATTAAGCAAACACGAATGAACACATGTGAATTAAGAAAACACGATTAAGTATAGGAACACACAATCATCGAAATAAATCAATACCTATTCTATACAATCCTGAATTAAGCAAACAGAACATATATCATAACTAGTTAAAGAGAATAGTAATAAGATTGGGAATTACAGAACCTCTAGTGGCAATGCGAACCGATTACAGTAGATCAATCCAAGGGACTTAGTTCTCCATTACAATATGACAAAAAACCTAATTCGCAGCCGTCACTATATGAAAAGAAAAGAAGATGATAAAAACTCCCTGCTATCCGCGCTAAAACAGCAACTTATACCCCTTCAGAATCTGCGCGCGCTCGCGAGGCGAATAGCCTCTCGCGACGCGAATATTAATTGTGGCGCTAGTTCAAAATTGAGTTCTCGTGAGGCGAGACAGTGATTCGCGGGGCGAGACTTCAAATTCCAATCTGTCACAGCCGTGACCTTTATCACGGCTAGGCCGTGATGGTCTCTGTCCTTCAAGGTTTGGATTTATCGCGAGGCGAGGCTGTGATTCGCGAGGCGAGATAGAGAGGATGAAAGTTCTGGCACAGTAAGGCTTCAGGCTCGCGAGGCGAGTAGCCTCTCTTGGGGCGAATGATTCCAGAATTGCTTCTCTTTATTAACCTGAAAACAAGAATTAGCAGTAAGTTCTTTATTCGACTCAAAATCAACTAAATTAACCTAAAAATACTTAAGAGACTAAAAATGTTGCTTGAGGACAATCGAGTCTAATTTGGGCGAAAACGAGTCTAAACTCGAATAAAACCTATGGTCTTACTAGTTAAAAACTAGTCGAGCCAGAGGCTGATCAGACACATTCTAAAATACCTTTTTGGGTTTTGATTTATTTTTCCACCTTTCTTTTCTTTCTTTTTGTTTTATTTATCGCTTCCTTTTGTCATCCCCTCCTCTATACTCTTATATATATATATATATATATATATATATATATATATATATATATATATATATATATATTTTATGGAGAAGGGGAGATTTTCAATTCAAGAGAAATATTTTCTGACGTTCTCATCCCATATTTTTTTCAACTACCTTTCTACCCTTTTTGTAATACTTTAAGAGGTGCCATACCAAGCATATTCATCAAAGTAATTCAAGGTACCAAGAAAAGTATTTTATTCTTTCAGGCTCAAAATTGGGCAACTAAGGGGTAGCATTTAGTCAATCAAAGCTCAGAAGGCCGGAAAAATACCTTGTGCCTCAGTCATTTTCAAAAATGTTTAAGCTTCAAAACGGTTTCAAGTCAAGTTCTAGAGAAATACAGTCCAAGAGGAATAACACTCTATCACAAAGAATGGGGTAAATTTAGTGAGTACTCCTTTTTGGCTAAAAAATCTCACATTTTAGTAGTTCATAAATCAATGAGAAACACAAATCTACGGAACCACATGCTAATTATACTCTATCAAAGATCATCTCAAGAATTTTTATTTGTAGCCTTATCACAAGAATAAAAAATTGGGTTCAACAATTCACTATCTCAATTTAATTGGCACTAAGTTTTCACAATAGGATGCATAATCTAAACAAGGGGCAATCGAATCATGTGATCATGCAAAACTATGCCTATATGAATGCAACATGAAAAATGCAAAAATACCCCTACCCCAAGCTTAAAAACTTACATTGTCCACAATGTAAATAATCAAGTCGGAGAGAGGAGAAAAATAAATAAAATAAATAAAATAAATTTTGGAACAACTCACCGAGGTGGTAGCGGGTGCTGGCTCACATGCCTAGTCAAAAGTTGCTGGAAATTGTGTCACGGCCGTGATGCTCCTCACGGGCAGGTCGTGATCAATTATGGTCCATAGGCTGGCCTATCACGGCCGTGACCTCCATCACGGCTAGGCCGTGATGCTCTCTGTTCTTCAGGGTCCTTCTCATCACGCCCGTGATGGGTATCACGGATGGGCCGTGATCCTTTCTGGTCTTCACATTAGGCTCATCACGGCCGTGACACTGATGAGCCGTGACCAGTGTCACGGCCTGGGCATGATGGATACTGACTTTGTCTCTCCCTGCCCTTTTTGCTTCTCCTTCCTCCTTACCCTGAAAACACTTAACAAATCTCTTGATCTTCTCAAATTATTCAAGAGTTGAAATCAAAAACAAATGGAAAAGGAAAAGAAAAACTGGGTTGCCTCCCAATAAGTGCTTCTTTAACGTCACTAGCTTGACTTATTGAGGAGCTTCCACCTGGATCCCATACCCTGTGGTATAAGGGCCAATTGGTGCTCACAGTGTAAGGGCATCCTCCTGGATCCCATAGCTTGTGGAGTGACACTTGCAGAAGCAATATGAATATACCCTTATTTCCTCCTAGCAAGTGAGTGAAAACTCCATTGACCTCTTTAATAGCGAACTCACTTCCTCCCGGGTCAAATGGTAAGTCACCTACTCCAAGAATGTTTTTTTTGTAATTAGTTTCTCCATGAAGTACTAGAACCATAACTTCTTGAGGCGATCTTAGATCCTTTGCCGCTGTTGATGAAAACTCCCAATTCTCAAGCAATGACTTGAACTCCAAAGATGGTATTTTCACAAAGTAATGATGTAGACAAATTGTAGGCACCAACTTTGTAATATCCAAACATGCATGCAAACCAACATACTTATCCAACTCAGAATTTTTAGGTTCCTCAATAGGAACGGTGAGAGAGGCATTTTCCACATGAGTGGTCTCTTTTGTCCCTTGCACAGGAACAATAGGAGATATTTTCTCTTTGCACTCCTCTCTATGATCCTCTCCTCTTGAATCATCTTCCACCACCACTTCATCTTCATTCACATCCATGTTAGCAATTAGATTCTCTTCAATTTGAAATCCATGTTTCTTTTCTGCTAGTAATTTCAAAAATTCACTGGCTTGTTCTTCCAACTTCTGAAAGTTGTCACTTAGCAATGCCACTATATTACTAGCATTTTTCCCTGCTCGCATCTCATCCCTCTGAATCATGGAACTAACTTCCTCCTTGCTATGCTCTATGCTCAAGCTCAAAGGATAAGCATCTATATCCCAGAGAATCTCTAGCAAATCAGGATCCAGCTCGAAGTGTGGTGGTGGTTGCAAAGATGACAAATAGGATTCCCATTCCTCTTTGGAGTATGTCTTCACGTGCTTAACAATGATACCATCAAACACGATCCAATCAAGTTGATATTCCTAAGTTGGATAGTGATGATAATCCATGGGTTTCATCAACCTCGCATGCACAAAAGCCTAGAGACCAATAATGTTAACACCAAATGACAGCAAAGAGAAACAGAAAGTAAAACAGAAAAAATATGACAGCAAAGAGAAACAAAAACTAAAACAAAAAAAATAAACAAAAAAAATCAGATATATACAGAAAATAAAAAATAAATGTCTAAATTAGTTGCCTCATTTGTTACTAATGATATTGGCTGAACCAATCCCCGGCAACGGCGCCAAAAACTTGTTGATAACGAAATCTAAGCAAGTATACCTAGTCGTACAAGTAATACGGTGGTGAGACCGATATCGTTCCCACGAGGATTGGTTGACAATTACCAATTCACAAGTTTAGCAACTATCTAGACTAAAATATGACATGAAGAAAAATCAAAGTATGCAGAATAGAACAAACAAAATCTTTTTGTATTTTTGTCGAGTACTTGGAATGCGAAAAGGGGATTCTTGTTGGGACTAGACTTCATTAAACCTTATCCTCATGCAATACCGAAACCACCAATCCAGTTTATGCTCCAACTATTAAAATCAACCCACGAGATTACTCAAGCCCTTATTCCTCAGATGCCAAGAGCCTAAATCCACTAATAGACCCTAATTCCTTAGGTGGCCTAGATTAATGAATTTGCATTAAGATTAAGGATTACACTATTACTAATAAACCAAACTCCATTCCTAGATGCAATGTTTACTAGGTGAATTATTCCAGATCAAGAATCAATAAGAACGTCCACATTGCAAATCAATTCTCAAAATCAGTTCATGGATGGCCAAGCCACAAAAGCATTAAGCGACGGAATTAAACACTAATAAGAAGGAATAAACACAAATTGATAAATCAAAGCAGTTACATGATATTCAGTTTAGTTACATCTAATCCCAACAAAATGGGATTTAGCTACTCATGGTTACAGAGAAAGCCAAAATAAAAGCAATAGAGAAAAGGGAAAGGAAGAACTCCATGGCAGCTTCCCACAGTAGTCCAACAGCCCCTCTCAGCAGCTCCCTTTTTGGGTTGGAATCCCTCTTTGTAATTCCCAGCCGCAACTGCTCTAGGTCAGAGCAGATGTTTTAGGGTTCCAAGCTCTCTTTTTCTGGTCTCCAAAATCCTCTTTTTTCTGTTCTGCCCAGCGCCTTATTTATAGAGTTTCTGATCCAAAATGCGCGTCACGGCCATGATGGCCATCACGACCAAGCCTTGACGCATTCTGCCAAAGGCGCGCTTTCAAATTTTGGACTGTCACGGCCGTGACACTCATCATGGCTAGGCCGTGATGGGTTCTGTCTGTTAAGGATACATGTCACGGCCATGATGGGCATCACGGCTAGGCCGTGACAGCTTCTGACTTTTTCCTTCTGCTCTGCTTGATCATGGTCGTGATGGGCTCTGTTTGGATCTTTTTCTTCACTTTTCAAGCTCTATCTCCAACCAAGCTCCATCATGATCAATTTTGAGCATTTTATCATTAATTCCTGCAAAACAACACCACAACACCGCCTTACCCGTTCCAAGGTAAAAACTATCCAAAATCAAACTAATCATGCCTAAACTATATGAAAATGCATGCAAAAATGTACCTGTAATATGATGTGAAATCACACTATCAGAGGGTCATGGGTTAACCAAGTGGTCATAGCAAAAGGGTCATGGGTTAACCATGGGATCCTGGCAAGAGGGTCATGGGTTAACCATGGGATCATGGCAAGAGGGTCATGGGTTAACCATAGGTTCATGGTAAGAGGGACATGGGTTAACCATGGGATCATGGCATGTGGGTCATTGTTTACCTGTGGGATCAAGGTAACGGGGTCATTGGTTAACCATAGGATCCTGAAAAGAGGGTCATAGGTTAAAAATGTTATTATGTGAAGAAGGTCGTAGGTTAACGATGTGATAATGGGAAGAGGATCACGGGTTAACCATGAGATCATGGCAACAGGGCCATATGTTAAACGTGGGATCATAGCAAGAGAGTCATGTCATAACCATGGGATCATGGCAACGGAGTCATGGGCTAACCATGGGATCTTGGCAAGAGGGCCAGTGGTTAACCATGGGTCCGTGGTAAGAGGGACATGGGTTAAACATGGGATCATTGCATGAGGGTCATTTGTTTACCAAGGGAACATGGCAAGAGATGGGCTAACCATGTGATCATGGGAAGAATGCCATGGGTTAGGCACGTGGTCATGGCAATGGGGTCATGGGTTAACCATGGGATCCTGGTAAATTGGTCCTGGTTAACCATGGGATCATAGCAACGCGGTCATGGGTTAACCATGGGATCATGGAAAGAGGGCCATGGGTTAACCATGTGATCATGGCAAGAGGGCCATGGGTTAACCATGGGATAAAGGTAACGGGATCCTGGGTTAACCATGGGATCATGGCAAGAGGGTCGTAGGTTAACCTTGTGACAATGACAAGAGTGTCATCGATTAACCATTGGATCAGGGCATGAGGGTCATGGGTTAACAATATGATCATGGTAACGGTGTCATAGGTTTACCATGGGATTATCGCAAGAGGGACATGGGTTAACCATGGGATCATGGCAACACGGTCATCGGTTAACCATGTGATCATGGCAAGGGGGTCATGGGTTAACCATGGGATCCTGTTAAGTTGATCCTAGGTTTACCTTGGGTTCATGGCAAGAAGGTCATGGGTTAACCATGGGTTCACGGCAAAAGAGTCATGAGTTAACCATGGGATAATGGCAAGTGGTTCTGGGTTAACCACGTGGTCATGGCAAAAGGGTCATCGGTTAACCATGGGATCCGGGAAAAAGGGCCATGGGTTAACTATGGGATCAAGGCAAGCGGGTCATGGGTTTCCCGTGTGATCCTGGCAACGGGGTCATGGGTTAACCATGGGATCCTGACAAGAGGGTCAATGGATAAACAAGGGATTATGTGAAGAAGGTCTTGGGTTAACCATGTGATCATGGGAGGAGGATCACGGGTTAACCATGAAATCATGGCAACGTGGTGATAGGTTAAACGTGGGATCATGGCAAGAGAGTCATGGCTTAACCATGGGATCATGGCAATGGGGTCATGGGTTAACCATGGGATCTTGGCAAGCGGGCCAGGGGTTAACCATGGGTTCATGGCAAGAGGGTCATGGGTTAACCATGGGATCATTGCATGAGGGTCCTTGGTTTACCAAGGGAACATGGCAAGCGGGTCATGGATTAACCTTGAGATCATGGCAAGAGGGTCATGGGTTAGCCACGAAGTCATAGCAAGGGGGTCATGGGTTAACCATGGCATCCTGGTAAGTTGGTCATGGGTTAACCTTGGGGTAATGGCAAGAAGGGCATGGGTTAACCATGGGTTCATGGCAAGAGAGTTATGAGTTAAGCATCGTAAAATGGCAAAGGGGTCATGGGTTAACCACGTGGTCATAGTAAAAGGGTCGTGGGTTAACCATGGGATCTGGGCAAGAGGGTCATGGGTTAACCATGGGATCATGCAAGAAGGTCATGGGTTACCCGTGGGATCAAGGCAACGGGGTCATGGGTTAACTAAGGGATCTTGACAAGAGGGTCATGGGTTAAACATGGGATTGTGTGAAGAAGGTCTTGGGTTAACCATGTGATCATTGGAAGAGGATCAAGGGTTAACCCTGAGATCATGCCAACGGGGCCATAGGTTAAACATGGGATCATTGCAAGAGAGTCATGGTTTAACCATGGGATCATTGCAACAGGGTCATGTGTTAACCATGGGATCTTGGCAAGAGGACCAGGGATTAACCATGGGTTCAGGGCAAGAGGGTCATGGGTTAAACATGGGATCATTGCATGAGGGTCATGGGTTTACGAAGGAAACATCGGAAGTGGGTCACGGATTAACCTTGGGATAAATAAAGGGGGTCATGGGTTAGCCACGTGGTCATGGCTAGGAAGTCATGGGTTAACCATGGGATCCTAGTCAGTGGGTCATGGGTTAACCCAGGGTTCTTGGCAAGTGAGTCAAGGGTAAACAAGAGATCCTGGAAAGTGGGTCATGGGTTAACCATTGGATCATAACAAAAGGGTCATGGGTTAACCATGGGATCATGGCATGAGGGTCATGGGTTAACCATGGGTTCTTGGTAAGAGAGTAATGGGTTAACGATAGGATCATGGTAATAGTGTCATGGTTAACCATGGAATCATGGCAAGAAGGTCATGGATTAACCATAGGATCATGGGAAGAGGGTCATGGGTTAACCATGTGATAATGACATGAGGGTCATGGGTTAACCATTGGATCAAGGCTTGAGGGTCACGTGTTAACAATGGGATCATGGCAACAATGTCATGGGTTAACCATGGGATCATCGCAAGTGGGTCATGGGTTAACCATGGGATCATGGCAAAGGGGTCATGGGTTAACCATGGGATCATGACAAGAGGGTCAAGGGTTAACCTTGGGATCATGGCAAGAGGGTCATGGTTTAACAATGGAATCATGGCAAGAATGTCATGGGTTTGCCACGAGGTCATAACAAGGGGGTCATGGGTTAACCATGGGATCCTGGTAAGTTGGTCTTGGGTCAACGTTGGGTTAATGGCAAGACGGGCATGGGTTAACTATGGGATCATGGCAAGAGGGTCATGGGTTAACCATGGGATCATGGCAAGAGGACCATGGGTTAACCATGGGATAAAGGCAATGGGTCATGGGTTAACCATGGGATCAATGTGACGGGATCATCGGTTAACCATGGGATCATTAAAAGAGGGTGATGGCTTTACCATGGGATCAAAGCAAGAGGTTCATGTGTTAACCAAGAGATCCTGGCAAGAGGGTCATGGGTTAACCTTGAGATCATAACAAAAGGGTCATGGGTTAACCATGGGATCATGGCCTAAGGGTCATGGGTTAACCGTGGTTTCATGGGAAGAGGGTAATGGGTTAACGATAGGATCATGTCAATAGGACAATGGGTTAATCATGAAATCATGGCAACAGGGTCATGGATTAACCATGGGATCATGGCAAGAGGGTCTTGGGTTAACCATGTGATAATGACAAAAGGGTCATGGGTTAACCATTGGATCACGGCATGAGGGTCATGGGTTAACAATATGATTATGGCAACAGTGTCATGGGTTTACCCTGGGATCATCATAAGAGGGTCATGGATTAACCATGGGATCTTGGCAACGCGATCATGGGTTAACCCTGGGATCATGGAAAGAGGGCCATGGGTTAACCATGTGATCATGGCAAGAGGGTCATGGGTTATCCACGAGGTCATAGCAAGGGTGTTATGGGTTAACCATGGGATCCTGGTAAGTTGGTTATGGTTTAACCATGGGATCCTGACAAGAGGGTCATGTGTTAAACATGGGATCATAGCAAGAGGTTCATGGGTTAACCAAGAGATCCTGGCAAGAGGGTCATGGGTTAACCTTGGGATCATAACAAAAGGGTCATGGGTTAACCAAGGGATCATGGCCTGAGGGTCATGGGTTAACCGTGGGATCATGGCAAGAGGGTAATGGTTTAACGAAAGGATCATGGCAATAGTGTCATGGGTTAACCATCGAATCATGGCAACAGGGTCATGGGTTAACCATGTGATCATGGAAGGAGGGTAATTGGTTAACCTTGGGATCATGGCAACGGGGTCATATGTTAACCATGGGTTCAAGGCAAGAGGGTAATAGGTTAATGATAGGATCATGGCAGTAGTGTCATGGGTTAACCATGGAATCATGGCAAGATGGTCATGGATTAACCATGGGATCATGGCAAGAGGGTCATGGGTTAACCATGTGATAATGACAAGAGGGTCATCGGTTAACCATCGGATCATGGCTAGTGGGTCGTGGGTTAACCATGGGATCATCACAAGAGGGTATTGGTTTAACCATGGGATCATGGCTACCTGGTCTTGTGTTAGCCATGGGATTATGGCAAGAGGGTCTTGGGTTTACCATGGGATCATGGCAAGAGGGTCCTGCGTTAACCTTAGGATCATGGCAAGAGGGCCATGGGTTAACCAAGGGATAAAGACAATGGGGTCATGGGTTAACCATGGGATCATGGCAACGGGATCATGGGTTAACCATGGGATCATGAAAAGAGGGTCATGGGTTAACCCTTGGTTCTTGGCAAGAGGGCCATAGGTTAACCATGGGATAAAGGAAACATAGTCAGGAGTTAAGCATGGGATCCTGGCAAGAGGGTAATGGGTAAACCATTGGATCATGGCATGAGGGTCATGGGTTAATAATATGATCATGGCAACAATGTCATGGGTTTACCATGGGATCATCGCAAGAGGGTCATGGATTAACCATGGGATCATAGCAACGTGGTCATGGGTTAACCCTGGGATGATGGCAAGAGGGACATGGTTTAACCATATGATCATGGCAAGAGCGTCGTGGGTTAGCCACAAGGTCATAGCAAGGGGGTCATGGGTTAACCATGGGATCCTTGTAAGTTGGTCATGGGTTAACCATGGGATCCTGACAAGAGGGTCATGGGATTATGTGAAGAAGGTCTTGGGTAAACCATGTGATCATGGGAAGTGGATCCCGGTTTTACCATGCAATCATGGCTACAGGACGATAGGTTAAGCATGGGATCATGCTAAGAGAGTCATGGCTTAACCATGGGATCATGGCAACGGGGTCGTGGGTTAACCATGGGATCTTGGCAAGCTAGCCAGGGGTTAACCATGGGTTCATGGCAAGAGGGTCATGGGTTAAACATGGGATCATTGCATGAGGGTCATAGGTTAACCCTTGGATCATGGTTACAGTATCATGGGTTAACAATATGATCATGGCAAATGTGTCATGGGTTAACCATGGGATCATCGTAAGAGGGTCTTGGGTTAACCATGGGATCATGGCTACCTGGTCATGGGTTAGCCAAGGGATCATGGCAAGAAGGTCTTGGGTTTACCATGGGATCATGGCAAGAGGTCATGTGTTAACCTTGTGATCGTGGCAAGTGGGCCATAGGTTAACCATGGGATAAAGGCAACAGGGTCATTGGTTAACCATGGGATCGTTGCAACGGGATCATGGGTTAACCATGGGATCATGGCAAGAGGGTTATGGGTTAACCATGGGATCCTGGCAAGAGCGTCATCTGTTAACCCTAGGTTCATGGCAAGAGGGCCATGTGTTAACCATGGTATAAAGGCAACGAAGTCAGGGGTTAACCATGGGATCCTGGCAACGAGATCATAGGTTAACCATGGGATCATCAAAAAAGGGTCATGGGTTAACCATGGGATCATGGCAAGAGGGTCATCCATGGGATCATGTCACGAGGGTCGTGGGTTAACAATGGTATCATGGCAACGGGGTCATGGATAACCATTGGATCATCGCAAAAGGGTCATGGGTTAACCAAGGATCATGGCAACGCGGTCATGGGTTACCCATGGGATCATGGCAAGGGGGTCATGGGTTAACCATGGGATCATGGCAAGAGGGTAATGGGTTAACCTTGTGATCATGGCAAGAGGGCCATGGGTTAACCATGGTTAAAGGGAACGGGGTCAAAGGATAACCATTAGATCATGGCAACGGGATCGTGGGTTAATCATTGGATCAAGAAAAGAGGGTCATGGGTTAACCATGGGATCATGGCGGGGTTAACCATAGGATCCTGGGAAGAGGGTCATGTGTTAACCATGAGATCCTGCCAAGAGGGTAATGGAAACACCATGGGATTATGGCATGAGGGTCATAGGTTAAAAATGGGATCATGGCAACGGTGTCATGGGTTAACCATGGGATCATCACAAGAGGGTCATGGGTTAACTATGGGATCAGTGAAACGCTGTCATGGGTTAACCATGGGATCATGGCAAGAGTGTCATGGGTTAACCATGGGATCATGGCTAGAGAATAATGGGTTAACCATGTGATCGTGGCATGAGGGTAATTGGTTAGCCTTAGGATCATGGCAACGGGGTCATAGGTTAACCATGGGTTCTTGGCAAGAGGGTAATAGGTTAATTATAGGATCATGGCAGTAGTGTCATGGGTTAACCATGGAATCATGGCAAGATGATCATGGATTAACCATGGCATCATGGCAAGAGGGTCATGGGTTAACCATGTGATAATGACAAGAGGGACATGGGTTAACCATGGGATCATGGCAAGTGGGTCATGGGTTAACCATGGGATCATCGAAAGAGGGTCTTGGGTTAACCATGGGATAATGGCTACCTGGTCTTGGGTTAGCCATGGGATTATGGCAAGTGGGTCTTGGGTTTACCACGGGACCATGGCAAGAGGGTCCTGTGTTAACCTTGGGATCATGGCACGAGGGCCATGGGTTAACCAATGGATAAAGGCAACGGGGTCATGTGTTAACCATGGGATCATGGCGATGGGATCATGGGTTAACGATGGGATCATGAAAATAGGGTCATGGGTTAACCCTGGGTTCATGGCAAGAGGGCCATAGGTTAACCATGGGATAAAGGAAATGGAGTCAGCGGTTAAGCATGGGATCCTGGCAACGGGATCATGGGTTAAACATGGGATCATGAAAAGAGGGTCATGGGTTAACCATGGGATCATGGCATGAGGGTCATCCATGGGATCACGGCATGTGAGTCATGGGTTAACAATGGGATCATGGCAACGGGGCCATGGATATCCATGCGATCATCGTTAGAGGGTCATAGGTTAACCAAGGGATCATGGCAACACTCTCATGGGTTAACAATGGGATCATGACAAGTGGGTCATGATTTAACCAGGGGATCATGGAAGAGGGTCATGGTTTAACCATGCGATCATGGTAATAGGATCATGGGTTAACCATGGGATCATGGCAAGAGGGCCATGGGTTAACCATGTGAGCATGGCAAGAGGGCCATGGGTTAACCCTGGGATAAAGGCAACGGGATCATGGGTTAACCATGGGATCATGGAAATAGGTTCATGAGTTAACCATGGGATCATGGCAAGAGGGTCAAGGGTTAACCATGTGATCATGGCAAGGGGGCCACGGAGTAACAATGTGATTATGGCAAGAGGGTCTTAGGTAAGCCACATGGTCATAGCAAGGGGGTCATGGGTTAACCATTGGATCCTGGTAAGTGGGTCGTGGGTTAACCATGGGTTCATGGCAAGAGGGTCACGGGTTAGCCATGGGTTCATGGCAAGCGAGTCATGAGTTAACCATGGGATAATGGCAAATGGGTTATGGGTTAACCACGTTGTCATAGCAAAAGGGTCATGGGTTAACCATGAGATCCGGGTAAGAGAGTAATGGGTTACCCGTGGGATCATGGAAACACGGTCATGGGTTAACCATGGGATCAATGCAAGAGGGTCCTCGGTTAAACAAGCGATTATGTGAAGAAGGTCTTGGTTAACCATGTGATCATGTCAAGAGAGTCATGGCTTAACCATGGAATCACGGCAAAGGGGTCATGGGTTAACCATGGGATCATTGCAAGAGGGCCAGGGGTTAACCATGGGTTCATGGCAAGAGGGTCATGGATTAACCATGGGATCATTGCATGAGGGTC
The DNA here is from genome assembly GCA_030762895.1 of Sophora flavescens. Lineage (NCBI taxonomy): Eukaryota > Viridiplantae > Streptophyta > Magnoliopsida > Fabales > Fabaceae > Sophora > Sophora flavescens. The sequence goes on from CM061069.1 coordinate 2,319,313, forward strand.
ATATGTTAACCATGGAATAAAGGCAACGGGGTAATGGGTTAACCTTGGGATCATGGTAACGGGATCGTGGGTTAACCATCGGAACATGAAAAGAGGGACATGGGTTAACCATGGGATCATGGCAATAGGGTCATGGGTTAACCATGGGATCCTGGCAAGAAGGTCATGGGTTAACCATGGGATCGTAGCAAGCGGGTCATGGGTTAATCATGGGATCATGGCATGAGGGTCATGGGGTAACCTTGGTATCATGGCAACGGGGTCATGGGATAACCATGGGTTCATGGCAAGAGGGTAATGGGTTAACGATAGGATCATGGCAATAGTGTCATGGGTTAACCATGGAGTCACGGCAAGAGGGTCATGGATTAACCAAGGGATCATGGCAAGAGGGTCATGGTTTAACCATGTGGTAATGACAATAGGGTCATGGGTTAACCATTGGATCATGGCAAGAGGGTCATGGGTTAACCTTGGGATCACCACAAGAGTGTCTTGGGTAAACCATAGGATCATGGCAATGCGGTCATGGGTTAACCATGGGATCATGGCAAGAGGGTAATGGGTTAACCTAGTGATCATGGCCAGAGGGCCATGGGTTAACAATGGGATAAAGGCAACTTGGTCAAGGGTTAACCATGAGATCATGGCAAGGGGATCATGGGTTAACCTTGGGATCATGAAAAGAGGGTCATGTGTTAACCAAGGGATCATTGCAAGAGGGTTATGGGTTAACCATGGGATCCTAAGAATAGGGTCATGTGTTAACTATGGGATCGTGGCAAGAGGGTCATGGGTTAACAATTGGATTATGGCATGAGGGTCATGCGTTAACAAAGGGATCATGGCAACGGTGTCATGGGTTAACCTTGGGATCATCACAAGAGGGTCATGGGTTAACCATGGGATCGTGGCAATGCGGTCAAGGGTTAACCATGGGATCTTTGTAAGAGGGTCAAGGGTTAACCATGGGATCATGGCAAGATGGCCATGGGTTAATCTTGTGATCATGGCAAGAGGACCATGGGTTAACGTTGGGATAAAGGCAAAAGAAGTCATGGGTTAACCTTGGGATCATGTGAATGGGATCATTGGTTAACCAATGGATCATGAAAAGTGGGTCATGGGTTAACCATGGGATCATGGCAAGAAGGTCATGGGTTAACCATGGGATCCTGGCAAGAGGGTCATATGTTAACCCTGGGTTCATGGCAAGAGGGCCATGGGTTAACCATGGGATAAAGGCAACGGAGTCAGGGGTTAACCACGGGATCATGGCAACGGGATCATGGGTTAACCATGGGAGCATGAAAAGAGGGTCATGGTTTAACCGTGGGATCATGGCAAGAGGGTAATGGCTTAACCATGGGATAAGGTAAGAGGGTCATGTGTTAACCATAGGATCATGGCAAGAGGGTCATGGATTAACCACGAGATCATGGAAAGAGGGTCATGGGATAACCCTGTGATAATGACAAGAGGGTCATGGGTTAATGATAGGATCATGGCAGTAGTGTCATGGGTTAACCATGGAATCATGGCAAGATGGTCATGGATTAACCTTGGGATCATAGCAAGAGGGTCTTGGGTTAACCATGTGATAATGACAAGAGGGTAATGGGTTAACCATTGGATCATGGTTAGAGTGTCATGGGTTTACCATGGGATCATGACAAGAGGGTCATGGGTAAACCATGGGATCATGGCAACGCGGTCATGGGTTAACCATGGGATCAAGGCAAGAGGGTCAAGGGTTAACCATGGGATCATGGCAAGAGGGTAATGGGTTAGCCATGGGATCCTGGGAATAGGGTCATAGGTAAACCATAAGATCATGGCAACGCGGTCATGGGTTAATAATGGGATAAAGGCAACGGGCACTACAACAGAAATGACCTATAATAGCAGTTATTTAATAGCGTTTGTTACACGGAACTGCTATTAAAAATTGTAGTGCCCTTTTAATAGCATTTCCGAAAATAAGTGCTATTAAAGAGTGCACCTATGATAGCGTTTATTAGGGGAACCACTATCTTTTCTAATTTGAAATAAATAAATAAATAAAATCAACTTTTAATAGCATTTGTTTTAGGAAATGCTATTAATAGATAAACTTTAGATAGCATTTAATGTTAGAAACGCTATCTTAGGTGAATTTTAGATATCGTTTAAAGTATGAAACGCTATCTTAGGTGAATTTTAGAACTACCCGCGTGCGGGTATACCCTAACATTCTCAGTTTCAGTATAACGCGGACAGAGCACCATCGATATCGTAGGGCGAGTTAATCTCAGTTCTTCACTGACCTTCGTTACCATCGTAGTGACTATTTGAAGCTTGTTCATCGCAAGGCGAAAATCCAAACTGACTTCGCAAGGCGAGACCACTCCGTTACTACCTCTCGTCGCGTGGTGGAGCTCGAGCATCGCAGTGCGAAAGTCTGCAAATTCTCACCCTAAGACTCATCAGTTCAAAGTAGTGGTAACAAATCCCTCTCTTCCTTGCACTCATCCCATATTGTAATGTGATTTGGTTTGATACTCCTTGGTTGATAATGTGATTTCTGATTTCATTTTTCCAATTTGGGGCGTGATTGATATGCTAACCATGCATTTATGTTAGAAGGATTTCACATGCATCACTTATGTTTGATAAAATGCCTCAATGAAAATATTTTTGTTGAACACCACATGTCAGTTGAATTAGACTACTTCACCCAAAATATATATCTTTATGGGTTCTGCTCCACAAAGGTTATTGGAGAGCCAATGACACCTTAATCTCATAAAGATATTGTTAAGCTAGTAATTCTTAATCAAACAAGGTCTACTATAGACACTCATTATTAATTTGATAGGTTTAAGTTGTAGGTCATAATAGATAGGAGAAGTGGTGGACTAGCCAACCCTTTTCTCAGAGGAAACATTATGATTGCAGCTAGTAGAGTTATGCAGGGAAAGTGTAAGATCAACACAGCTGAAGCTTTGGCATGTAGAGATGGACTGTTATGACACCTTGCTATGCTAGCTGATGAATGTATCTATTTGGTTTGATGTTAGAGTTTGTCAGTTTTCTTATGTTAAGAGTGGGGAGGTAATAAAGTTGCTCACTTGCTCATGCCTTAGCATCACTAACTTTCTCTTTCAGGGACACCACTTGGGTAGAGGATGCTCCATTTTCAATCAACAATATAGCTATGCTTGATGTATTAGCTTTGGCTTCACTTTTATGAAATTTGGAAGTAAGCTTGGTGTTGTCAAATATGATCTAAAGAGTATGGGGTTTGAAAACAATACTGAGTCATCAATATGTTTAAGTTAATTGCTGCTACACATGATCCATTTTATGGTTACCATTCATTTTTGTGTATTAGTGGAGATCAGGTTCGGTCACCTGTATTGTGATTTAATGCTACACATTGTACGGTTGTTGAATTTGTTTTATATTTATAATCCTATAACTAATTGATCACCAAGATATAGTCCTATTTATAAGGTTGGGCAATTTGAATCCTAAACCAATACAAAAACCAGATCAAATCAGTTGTTGAAGATCCATAGAATGCGAGTCACGGCCGTGATGGGCATCACGACCTGGCCGTGACAGCTTCTGCCTTGAACGTTGCTTCACTAAATGGTCTGTCACGACCGTGATGGGTATCACGGCCTGGCCGTGACAGATTCTGCCTAGAAGGGGTCTGGCTCAGTTGACATGTCACGGCCGTGATGGGCATCACAGCCTGGCCGTGACAGCTTCTGCCTTGAACGTTGCTTCACTAAATGCTCTGTCACGGCCGTGATGGGTATCACGGCCTGACCGTAACAGATTCTGCCTAGAAGGGGTCTGGCTCACTTGACATGTCACGGCTGTGATAGGCATCACGGCCTGGCCGTGACAGATTCTGACTATTCATTCTTCCTTTTAAGCTTCACTTAATCACGGCCGTGATGGGCATTACGGCTAGGCCATGATCAATGTATTCTCCTATTTTATATATAACATGAATTAGTTTCAATCTGTATACATTGCATGTAGACATCAACCACTCTAAACTCAAAGTAAATATATTTAATAAATATTTTTGTAGATCGGGAAAATATGGATCGGAAATGGATGTCTGCCAATCGTTTAACGAAGGAGTATGAGGATGGGGTGAAAGAGTTCATTAGGTTTGCAGTTCGGCATGCGGAAAACCCTAGTACAATCATATGTCCTTGTTTAGATTGTTGTTATGCAAGGCGAGTTAGTGCAACCGAGTTGGAAGAACATTTAGTGTGTAATGGAATCGATCAAAGTTATACATGTTGGACAAAACATGGTGAGACAAGAGATGAGTCTAGTGAATGAGGAATCGTGTGAGATATTCATCAAACAATACCGACACAAATACTTATGAGGGCGATCGTTTTGAAGACATTGCAAATGCTGTTGAAGAGGATCTTCGGGATTGTCCTCAAATATTTGAGAGGTTGGTAAGTGATGCAGAGCAACAATTGTATGATGGTTGTACTAAATTCACAAGATTGTCGGCAATGTTAAAGTTGTATAACTTGAAATCGGGCAACGGATGGACTGATAAGAGCTTTACGGACTTACTCACACTATTGAAAGACATGTTTCCGGAGGATAATGTGCTTCCTAGTCGGACATATGAGGCTAAACAAATGTTACGCTCTCTATGAGCTACGAGAGGATACATGCTAGTCCTAACGATTGCATTTTATTTCGCAATGAATATGCATCGTTAAAGGTGTGTCCTAAATGTAATTCCTCACGATATAAGAAGCAAGAATCAGATCCAGAGAAGGTTGTGTGGTATTTTCCCATAATACCCAAATTTCGGTGCATGTACCGTAGTTTAGAAGATTCAAAGCACTTGACAGGGCATGAGGATGAAAGGATCAAAGTTGGCAAGCTGCGGCACCCGGCAGATTCTCCTCAATGGAAGAAATTTGATCATGATTATCCTGATTTTGGGCAAGAATCAAGAAACCTACGACTTGCATTGGCTACTGACGGATTTAACCCGCATGGTGTTCAAAGTAGCTCTTACAGTACATGGCCTGTGATTTTGGTGATTTATACTCTATCTCCATGTCTATGCATGAAGCGCAAATTTATTATGTTATCTATGTTAATTTATGGGCCCAAACAACCAGGAAATGATATAGACGTCTATTTGACTCCTTTGATTGAAGACTTGAAACAACTGTGGGAGACAGGTGTGGAGGTGTATGATGGGTATAAGGAAGAAAGTTTCAATTTGAGAGCTATGTTGTTTGGCACAATTAATGATTTTCCAGCCTACGGTAATCTGTCAGGATATAGCATCAAGGGTCAGTGTGCATGCCCTATATGTGAAGAGGGTACGGATTGGATGCGATTAGAACATTGTAAGAATTGAAGTCATTGGTGTAATCCATTTTTATATATTGATGTCATTGGTGTAATCCATTTTTATATTTTAATTGAAGGTATTTGTATGAAGAATTTTTGCTTCCAAAGGAAAGAACGAGGAGGTTTATGTTCTTGTCCCCACACCAAACAGATACATACGGCTTCTTCGGGAGGGATTCACAGACAAAGTATATAGCTGACCGCTTTGCAACTACAGAAAGAGAATATCAGCCCTTGTTTCTAGCGCCGTGCAATGTTGGGTGAGTCACTTATCCTATAGGACTTAATTCACAATAATGAATTATATAAAATTTGAGGTGCTTAGGATTTGTTATCACATCATTTTTTGTAGGAATCATTGGGTGCTGTTAGCGATAAATACCGTTGAAGAGATTGTTTACTATCTGGATTCCTTGCATGTTGATCCTAGGAATCGCCCAGAATTAAAGAATTTGCTCAATAAGTAAGCATGCTTTTATTTTTCTGATTTTCTATGATTCTGTCGAATGGCTTCCATAGTAGATACATGTTGCAAGTTGTCATGGTCCTAATATGCTTTTGATTTTTGACATTAGAATAACTGTGTTGAATTGGCATACACTGGGTTGTGGCTGTTGTGGTTCAAATTAAAAAAAAAACAACTGGAACCCTCATTTTGTATTTAGATGTTACCATTGAGATTTTTTGTTGGAAAATCCATGTGTGTGTTTGTGATGATTGAAAATACGTTTCTTAATGAAGTCTGTTTGATTTTGTGATTAGTGCTTTGCAAGTTTATCGCGCACGTAGCGGAGCTAAGGTGCCTCATTTAAAAGCAACCAACATTAAATGGATTCCGATAGAGGTATATTTGCAAAAACATAATGCGCAATTAGTTAAAAAAACTATATTGATTTACTATTTTATTTTTTATAGTGCCCAAGACAACCCAACAATACAGATTGTGGGTATTATGTTATGCGTTTCATGAAGGAAATTATCTTACAGAACCAAGTTAAAATATCAATGGCGGTATGTAGTTTCGGTGCTTGTTGTTTACTTAGCTTTTAACTGTGACTGTTCAAATGTTTTAGCAATTGTAACTTACTTTATTTAATTTTTATGTCGCAGTTCCCTGATTTCAAATGCTCCACATACTCCACTGCTCAACTATCTGAAGTCAAGGAAGATTGGTGTCGCTATATTGTTGAAAGGTTTATTTGATTACACTAGTTATATATGGTCTAAACTTTGTATTGTGTTATATGCATGGTTTGGTACAAGTAACTTAGGTTTCTGGGTTTTATTTGCCACCCATAATTTGGATTGTGCTGAATTCTTTGTGTAAACCTTCTGTTTTTTATGAACATGTAGATGGAGGTAAAGTTAAGAAATAGGTAAACTAAAAAAAAATAAGGGAATAGATAGCGTTTGCTAAGAAAACGCTATCTAAAGGCAGACTTTTAGATAGCGTTTGCTAAGAAAACGTTATCTAAAGGCATGGCTTTAGATAGTGTTTGTTTTAACAAATGCTATCTAAAGGCAGACTTTAGATAGCATTTGTTAAAACAAACGCTATCTAAAGTATGCCTTTAGATAGCGTTTACTAAAACAAACGCTATCTAAAGTCTGCCTTTAGATAGCATTTGTTAAAACAAACGCTATCTAAAGTCACACATGACTGCAGAAAACACACACTAAAGATAGCGTTTTGTAAATACACGGAAACGCTATCTTAGGTCATCTTTTAATAGCACTTCTTAAATGCTATCTTTGCTAACTACTTTTAATAGCGGTGGCTTAGATAGCGCTTAAAAACGCTATTAAAAGGCATTCGGAAATGCTATCTAAAGCCTTTTCTGTTGTAGTGGGGGTCAAGGTTTAACCATGAGATCATGGCAACGGGATCATGGGTTAACCTTGGGATCATGAAAAGAGGGTCATGGGTTAACTATGGGATCATGGCAAGAGGGTTATGGGTTAACCATGGGATCCTGGGAATAGGGTCATGTGCTAATCATGTGATCATGGCAAGGGGGTCATGGGTTAACCTTTGGATTATGGCAAGAGGGTCATGGGTTAACCATGAGATCATGGCAACGGGATTATGGGTTAACCTTGGGATCATGAAATGAGGGTCATGGGTTAACCATGGGATCCCGGCAAGAAGGTCATGTGTTAACCAAGGGATCGTAGCAAGAGGGTCATGGGTTAATAATGGGATCATGGCATGAGGGTCATGGGTTAATCTTGGGATCATGGCAATGGGGTTATGGGTTAACCATGGGTTCTTGGCAAGAGGGTAGTGGGTTAATGATAGGATCATGGCAATAGTGTCATGAGTTAACCATGGAGTCCTGGCAAGAGGGTCATGGATTAACCAAGGGATCATGGCAAGAGGGTCATGGTTTAACCATGTGATAATGATAAAAGGGTCACTGGTTAACCATTGGATCATGGCAAGAGGGTTATGGGTTAACCATGGGATCATGACAAGAGGGTCATGGGTAAAGATGGCAACACGGTCATGGGTTAATCATGGGATCAAGGAAATAGGGTCATTGGTTAACCATGGGATCATGGCAATAGGGTAATGGGTTAACCTTGTGATCATGGCAAGAGGGCCATGGGTTAACAAAGGGATAAAGGCAACGGGGTCAAGGGTTAACCATGAGATCATGGCAACGGGATCATGGGTTAACCTTGGGATCATGAAAAGAGGGTTATGTGTTACCCATGGGATCATGGCAAGAGGGTTATGGGTTAACCTTGGGATCCTGGGAATAGGGTCATGTGTTAACCATGGGATCATGGCAAGAGGGTCATGGGTTAACCATGGGTTATGGCATGATGGTCATGGGTTAACCATGAGATCACGGCAACGTGATTATGGATTAACCCTGGGATCACGAAAAGAGGGTCATGGGTTAACCATGGGATCATGGCAAGAGGGTTATGGGTTAACCATTGGATGCTGGGAATTGGGTCATGTGTTTACCATGGGACCATGGCAAGAGGATCAAGGGTTAACCATTGGATCGTCGCAAAAGGGTCATTGGTTAACCATGGGATCATGGAAACGCGGTCTTGGGTTAACCATGGGATCATTGCTAGAGGGTCATGGGTTAACCATGGCATCATGGAAGGAGGGTCATGCGTTAATCTTGTGATCATGGCATGAGGACCATGGGATAAAGGCAACGCAGTCATGGGTTAACCGTGGGATTATTGCAACGGGATCATGGGTTAACCATGGGATCATGAAAAGTGGGTCATGGGTTAACCATGGGATCGTGGCAAGAGGGTCATGGGTTAACCTTAGGATCCTAGCAAGAGGGTTAGATGTTAACCTTGGGTTCATGGCAAGTGATAGTGTGATTTTACATGATGTTTTCTGTACACTTTTGCATGCATATTTCATATAGATTAGGCATTATTTATTTGATTTTGTTAGATTTTCCCTTGGAACGGGTGAAGGTGGTTTTGTGTGTTGTTTTGCAGGAATCATTGAAAAATCTGGTTAACTTAGAACCAAGGGAATGAAGAAACAGTGGAGAATGAAATTCTGGGAAGGCTCGCCCCGCGAGAGGATACTCGCCCTGCGACTGCAGACAGCCAGAAACAGCAGAATGTCATCCTTTGTCTCGCTCCGCGAATCACACCTCGCCTCGCGACCCTGAAAGACGGCTGTTCCAGGAAAATGCAGCCTGTTCTATGTCGCCTCGCGAACAGTTTCTAGTCTCGCGAGAGATCAAATCATTGAAGACCAGAAGTTTAATATTCGCCTCGCGGGATACATCTCGCCCCGCGAGTGTGCGAAAATCAGAATCACTGTTATAAGCTGTTTAAGGCAGAATTGGATGAGACACCTTGGAGACATTGGAGGCTACGAGGTTGGAAAGCCAAAAGGCACTTGGAACCAGAGGCAGCTTCTGGAGGATTGCCCCCATGGAATCCCTTCTCTCCTTCTTCAATGTTTCTTTGGTTGTGGACATTATTATGAGTAGCTAAACCTCCATTGTTGGGGTTAGGGTAGCTATTTCTGAACTCTCATGTATTTGATTTAGACTTGCAATACAGTTTCTGCTTTGTTATTGAGTGATTGATTTTTGTACTTAATGCTTGTTGTGGCTAGCACCCCCATGACTTGATCTGTGTTTTGATATACAATTGGAAAATTCGTGTTAAAATCGGAACTGAAATTAATCACCTAGTAAGCCTTGTATCTAGGAATGGAACTGGGTTTATTAGCAATCGCATGATCCCTAATCTTAATGCAAATTCATTAATCTAGGCCACCTAAGGAATTAGGGTCTATTAGTCGGTTTAGGCTCTTGTCATCCGAGGGATCGGGACTTGAGTAATTTAGCGGATTGATTGTCATAATTGAAGTAGAAACTGTTTGTTAGTTGTTTCATTGCATGAGGATGAAGATTAGTGAACCTAATCCCAACAGCTTTTATCATATTTGAAAACCTTCTTTTATTGCTTTCCAAGTATTTGAGAAAATTAAAAAAAGAGTTTGTCTTTCTTATTTTGTTAATTTTAACTTTTGTTAGCATATAACTCTCTTCAATCCAAGAATCGCTTAGATAGTAATTGAATTGGTACGTGCTAGTACTTGTTGCAGTCCTCGTGGGAACGATAAAACGGTCTCACCACCGTATTACTTGCACGACTGGGTGTACTTGCCCAGATTCGTCAACAAGTTTTCGGCGCCTTTGCCGGGGACTGTATTTCAATATTAGCATATCCATTTTGGTTACTAATTTGAGCACAAAATTTTTCTGTTTTAAAATTTTTCTTTTCTGTTATAAACTGTGTGCTGTCGTTTTTCTAGTGTGTTTGCTGATGTGTGCTAACCTTTACTACTAACAATCTTGTTTGCTAGACTGTTTGTGTATGCGATGTACTATTCCAGCTGACCAACTCCTATACGATCCAGAAATTGAAAGAACAGCTAGGAAGAATAGGAAGCAAGCAAGACAGCAGAATTTGTTAAGACAACAAGGAGAAGAACAAGAGACTTCCATCTCTCAGGTTACTCAAGAAGAACTCAAGATGGCAGGGAATGGTGAAGATACTCCACCACCACGGAGGACACTTGGTGATTATGCCAATACAAATTTCAACCGGCATGTCACTAGTATAGTGAGACCTCCGGTGAACTCCAATAATTTTGAACTCAAGCCAAATCTCATCAGCATGGTTTCACAAAATCAGTTTGCTGGGTTGGAGAAGGAAGATCCTAACAGTCATATTTCCACTTTCCTGGAGTTGTGCGATACAGTGAAGATAAATGCTGCCTCTGATGATGCAATTCGTCTGAGATTGTTCCCTTTTTCTTTAAGAGATAGAGCCAAGTCTTGGCTCCAATCACAACCAAGGGGGAGCTTCACTACATGGGACAACTTAGAGGCAAAATTTCTGGTAAGATTCCTCCCCACCTCAAGATTTGTAAAGGAAAGGGGTGACATCATGAGCTTTGCCCAACAAGAAGGTGAGACGTTGCATGACGCCTGGGAAAGGTTCAAGGAATTGCTTCGGAGATGCCCAAATCATGGTTTTGATGATCTTACTCAGATGCAAACATTCTGTAATGGATTGAGGCCATCAACCAGGCACATGTTGGATGCCTCAGCTAGATGTTCAATGAATACAAAGACAGCAGAGGAAGCCCTGACTTTGATAGAAGCAATGGCCTCTAATGATTACTTGATGCATCATGATCGGGGTCCCACACAAAGAAGGGGAGTGTTGGAGCTAGATTCACAAACTGCATTGTTGGCTCAGGATAAGCTCATGACACAACAATTGGAGTCTCTTACCAACCAACTAGCTCACCTCCCACAACAACTCCAAACTGTTCAAGGGACGACCATGCCACCACAACAGGTAATGAGATGTGATTTTTGTGGAGGTGATCATGAGAATGGAAGATGTGAGGCACCACCTAGTTCCCATGAGGAAGACAATTATATGGGGAACTATGGGAGACAAGGCAACAACCAAGGGTGGAGGAATCAACCAAATTTTGGTTGGAATCAAGATGCCGGGCAAACAACCAAGCCTCCTCCTACACAACCGCTTCAAGACCGGGTTTCTATCTTGGAAAACACCCTCAATCAGTTCATGCAATTGACCATGGCAAACCAGAAAAATATAGATGCTTCTATAAAAAATTTGGAGGTTCAAGTTGGCCAAATTGCAAAGCACCTAGCGGAGCAAACTAGCAGCGGTTTTTCTGGTAACACTCAAACTAATCCGAAGGAGCATTGCAATGCTATTGTTTTGAGGAGTGGTAAAAGTCTTGAGAATGTGGGCGGTGAACCTTTGGTGAAGAATCAGAAAGTTGATGGAAAAACATAAGTGAGTGCTGAGGAACAAGAAGAAAAAGGTAAAGATGTTATAGTTGAGGAAGAAGAAAAGGTCAGTGAACAAGACAAGAGGGAGAAGCTAGTAGATGAGAATTCAATTTTGAGGAGAACTAAGAGTCAGATTTTGAAGGATGGAGACAAACCTCAAATGATCCCCTATTATGTGAAGTTGCCCTATCCTCACTTGAGCAAGAAAAAGGAGAAAGAAGAACAGTTTGCCAAGTTCCTTGATATTTTCAAGAGGCTACAGATCAACATCCCTTTTGCTGAAGCACTTGAGCAGATGACTAATTATGCAAAATTCATGAAGGAACTGCTCACGAAGAAAAGAAAGTTTAAAGAAGGCGAAACTGTTGCCTTAACTGAGGAGTGCTGTGCGATACTGCAAAGGAAGCTACCTCCGAAGCTGAAAGATCCTGGGAGTTTTACAATCCCTTGCACTATTGGGAATGTTTCTATCAGGAAGGCCTTATGTGACTTGGGAGCGAGTATCAATTTGATGCCGCTCTCCATTTTGAATAAGCTTGAAGGAGGAGAGGTGAAACCAACCAGGATGGCATTGCAGTTAGCTGACAGATCAATCAAGCATCCTTATGGTATCCTGGAAGATGTTCTGGTAAAGGTGGATAAGTTTATCTTTCCAGCTGACTTTGTGGTTTTAGACATGGAGGAGGATGCTGAAGTTCCGCTCATACTGGGGAGACCTTTTCTAGCAACTGGGCGAGCTTTGATAGATGTAGAAAAAGGACAGCTGCAATTCAGAGTGCAAGATGAAATAGTCACTTTCAATGTATTGGAAGCTATGCATCGTCCGAGCACTGAAGAGGAGTGTTTCCTCATGGACATTGTGGATACAGTAGCTAAGGAAGTCGATGCACATCAGCACCACCCCTCTACTCCTAAGAAGAAGGAAAAGCACAACATGAAAGCAACTCTGAAGCTCCGCAAGACAAATGATGTATCAGTTGGTGATGAAGTTGGATCTGCTCATCTTGTGAAAACAGAACCTCCGCCGGGAAGGAGTAAGAAAAAGGGAAAGAGGCCCAGAGTGAAAGGGGCAAAAGGGAAGCACAAATGTTGGCCCTATAAGCAAAATCAGCTCTTTAAAGGAGTTCCATGGAAGAAAAGTGCTCTTGCACTTATATGCCCAGGAGACCCCGGTTAATTGAAAGAAGCCCGTCAAGCTAGTGACGTTAAAGAAGCGCTTATTGGGAGGCAACCCAACTTTTCTTAACCCTTCTCTTTAGTTAGATTTTTTTTTGATTTTAACCTCTTGAATAATTTGAGAAGATCAAGAGGAAAAATAATAAATTGAGAATTGCCAAGTGTTTGCAGGGTAAGAAGGAAGGAGGGAAGAGCAAGGAGAACAAGAAGAAAAGTCAGCACCCATCAAGGCCGTGACCCAATTTTCATGCAGTTCATTCTGACTAGGCATGTAAACCAGCACCCGCTACCGCCTCGGTAAGCCGTTCCAATTTTTCTCCTCTCTCCATCTTGATTGTTTACATTGGGGACAATGTAAATTCTTAAGCTTGGGGTAGGGGTATTTTGCATATGCATTTTGCATGTTGCATTCATATAGTTTTGCATGATAGCTTTGCATGATCACACAATTAGATTGCCCCTTGCCTGAAATTTGCATCCAATTGTGAGAACTAAGTGCCCAATAATTTGTGATGGTGAATTTTTGAACCCAAATTTTTCATTCTTGTGATATGGCTGCAAATGAAAATGCTTGAGATAATCTTGGATAGTTGATAATTAGCATATGGTTCTATAGAATTGTGTTTCTCATTGATGTCTGAACTACTAAAATGTGAGATTTTGAGCAAAAAGGGGTACTCACTAAATCTACCCCATTCTTTGTGTTAGAGTGGTATTCCTCTTGGTTTGCTTTCTCTAGAACTTGACTTGAAACCATTTCAAATCTTGAAAATTTTTGAAAACATTTTTGAAAATGATTGAGGCAATAGGTATTTTTCTGGCCTTCTGAGCTTTGAATGATGAAATGCTACCCCTTAGTTACCCAATTTTGAGCCTACATGAATAAAATGCTTTTCTTGGTACCCTGAAATGTTTTGTTAAATGATGTTTGATAAGGGACCTTCTAAAGTATTACAAAAAGGGTGAAGAAGGTAGTTGAAAGTTTGGGAAAAGAAAAAAAAATAATTCTCTTGAGTTGAAAAAAAATCTCCACTTCTCCAAATAAAAGAAAAACAAAAGAAAAAGAAAAATAAATAGAGAAGGGGATGACAAAAAGAAGAAATGAGAAATAAAAAGAAAAAGAAAGAAAAGAAAGGTGGAAAAATAAATCAAAACCCAAAAAGGTATTTTAGAAGGTGATGCTTTGCAAATGTTGATATGTTGTGTAGCCTTTTGAAATGTCCTTTTATTGAATTCCCCACCTAACGATTAATCCCATGGCCACGTTACAACCCAAGTAAAAGACCTCTTGATTATAAATTGTTTTCGTTAATAAAGTAGAGATGTGGTTGATAGTCAAGCCTATGGTAGGATTCGTTCCTCGAGGAAAATTGAGTGAAATGTCTTATCCCCTAAACACTTGAGTGAGGGAGAAAAGAGAGCCAAGCAAATGAACAAGCTTGGGGTGAGCTTCAGGTGAGCAAGAGTGCCCAAATCAGTGAGAACATGAGTCTAATGAACCTAAGCCTCTAATTGGACTTGAATTGATTGTCTCTCGCTAAATTGTTTGAATTGCCTATTGCTTGGATCATTTACTCGGGTTCTTAATTCATTATCCATGTTCTGTTTTCTTCTACTGGCCTTAGTGATTGCTTGAGGACAATCAATTGAATAAGCTTGGGGTGATTTGATAGTGTGATTTTACATGATGTTTGCTGTACAGTTTTGCATGCATATTTCATATAGATTAGGCATTATTTATTTGATTTTGTTAGATTTTCCCTTGGAACGGGTGAAGGCGGTTTTGTGTGTTATTTTGAAGGAATAATTGAAAAATCTGGTTAACATAGAGCCAAGGGAATGAAGAAACGGTGGAGAATGAAATTCTGGGAAGGCTCGCCCCGCGAGAGGATACTCGCCCCGCGACTGCAGACAACCAGAAACAGCAGAATGTCATCCTTTCTGTCTCGCCCCGCGAATCACACCTAGCCTCGCGACCCTGAAAGATGACTGTGCCAGAAAAATGCAACCTATTATGTGTCGCCTCGCGAACAATGTCTAGCCTTGCGAGAGATCAAATCATTGAAGACCAGAAGTTTAATATTCGCCTCGCGAGATACATCTCGCCCCGTGAGTGTGCGAAAATCAGAATCACTGTTATAAGCTGTTTAATGCAGAATTGGATGAGACACCTTGGAGACATTGGAGGCTATGAGTTTGGAAATCCAAAAGGCTCTTGGAACCAGAGGCAGCTTCTGGAGGATTGCCCCCACGGAATCCCTTCTCTCCTTCTTCAATGTTTCTTTGGTTGTGGACATTATTCTGAGTAGCTAAACCTCCATTGTTGGGGTTATGGTAGCTATTTCTGAACTCTCATGTATTTGATTTAGACTTGCAATACAGTTTCTGCTTTGTTATTGAGTGATTGATTTCTGTACTTAATGCTTGTTGTGGCTATCACCCCCATGACTTGATCTGTGTTTTGATATGCAATTGGAAAATTCGTGTTAAAACCGGAACTGAAATTAATCACCTAGTAAGCCTTGTATCTAGGAATGGAACTGGGTTTATTAGCAATCGCATGATCCCTAATCTTAATGCAAATTCATTAATCTAGACCACCTAAGGAATTAGGGTCTATTAGTGGGTTTAGGCTCTTGTCATCCGAGGGATCGGGACTTCAGTAATTTAGCGGATTGATTGTCATAATTGAAGTAGAAACTGTTTGTTAGTTGTTTCATTGCATGAGGATGAAGATTAGTGAACCTAATCCCAACAACTTTTATCATATTTGAAAACCTTCTTTTATTGCTTTCCAAGTATTTGAGAAAATTACAAAAAGAGTTTGTCTTTCTTATTTTGTTAATTTTAACTTTTGTTAGCATAGAACTCTCTTCAATCCAAGAATCGCTTAGATAGTAATTGAATTGGTACGTTCTAGTACTTGTTGCAGTCCTCGTGGGAACGATAAAACGCTCTCACCACCGTATTACTTGCACGACTGGGTATACTTGCCTAGATTCGTCAACAGCAAGAGTGCCATGGATTAACCAGGGGATCATGGCAAGAGGGTCTTGGGTTAACCACTGGATCATGGCATGAGGGTCATGGGTTAACAATGGGATCATGGTAATGGGGTCATGGATAACAATGGGATCATCGTAAGAGGCTCATGGGTTAACCATGGGATCATGGCAATGCAGTCATGGGTTAACCATGGGATCATGGCAAGAGGGTCATGGGTTAACCATGGGATCATGGCAACAGGGTCATGGGTTAACCATGTGATCATGGCAAGAGGGTCATGGGTTAACCATAGAATCATGGCAAGAGGGCCATGGGTTAACCATGTCATCAGGGCAAGAGGGCCATGGGTTAACCTTGGGATAAAGGCAATGGGATCTTGTGTTAATCATGGGCTCATGGCAAGATGTCATGGGTTAACCATGGGTTCATGGCACGAGGTTCAAGAGTTAACCAAGGGATCAAGGCCAGAGGGTCAAGGATTAACCATGGGATCATGGCAAGAGGGCCATGGAGTAACAATGTGATCATGGCAAGAGGGTCATGGGTTAGCCACATGGTCATAGCAAGGGGGTCATAGGTTAGCCATGGGATCCTAGTACGTGGGTCATGGGTTAACCTTGGGTTCATGGCAAGAGGGTCATGGGTTATCCATTGGTTCATGGCATGATAGTCATGAGTTAACCATGGGATAATGGCATGTGGGTTGTGGGTTAACCATGTGGTCATGGCAAAAGGGTCATGGGTTAACCATGGGATCCGAACAAGAGGGTCAAGGGTTAACCATGGGATCATGGCAAGAGGGTCAAGGGTTACCCATGGGATCATGGCAAGAGGGTCATGGGTTAGTCATGGGATCTTGGCAAGAGGGTCGTGAGTTAAACATGGGATTATGTGAAGAAGGTCTTGGGTTAACCATGTGATCATGGGAAGAGGATCACGGGTTAGCCATGAGATCATGGCAACGGGGCCATAGGAGAACCATAGGATCATGGCAAGAGAGTCATGGCCTAACCATGGGATCATGGCAAAGGGGTTATTGGTTAATCATGGGATCTTGGCAAGTGGGCCTGGGGTTAACCATTGGTTCATGGCAAGAGGGTCATGGGTTAACCATGGTATCATTGGATAAGGGTCATGGGTTAACCATTGGAACATGGCAAGAGGACCATGATTTAACCATAGGATAATGGCAACGGGGTCATGGGTTAACCATGAGATCATGGCAACGGGGCCATAGGTTAACCATGGGATCATGGAAAAGGGGTCAAGGGTTAACCATGGGCTCTTGGCAACGGGGTCATGGGTCAACCACGGGTCCATGCCAAGCGGGAAATGGGTTAATGATAGGATCATGGCAATACGATCATGGGTTAACCATGGGATCTTGGCAAGGGGGCCATGGGTTAACCATGCAATCATGGCAAGAGGTTCATGAGTTAATCATGGGATCATGGCAAGAGGGTCAAGGGTTAACCATGGGATCATGGAAAGGGGGCCATGGAGTAACAATGTGATCATGGCAAGAGGGTCATGGGTTAGCCACGTGGTCATAGCAAGGGTGTCACCAAGGGATCCTGGTAAGTGGGTCGTGGGTTAACCATGGTTCATGGCAAGAGGGTCATGGGTTAACCTTGGGTTCATGGTAAGAGAGTCATGAGTTAACCATGGGATACTGGCAAGTGTGTTATGGGTTAACCACGTGGTGATGGCAAAATGGACATGGGTTAACCATGGATCCGGGCAAGAGGGTCATGGGTTACCCATGGGATCATGGCAACAGGGTCATGGGTTAACCATGGGATCATGGCAAGAGGGTCATGGGTTAAACATGGGATAATGGCAAATGGGTCTTGGGTTAACCACGTGGTCATGGTAAAAAGGTCATGGGTTAACCATGGGATCCTGGCAAGAGTGTAAGGGGTTAACCATGGGATCATGCAAGAGGGTCATGGGTTAACCATGGGATCATGGCATGAGGGTCATGTGTTAACCTTGAGATTATGTGAAGAAGGTCTTGGTTAACCATGTGATCATGGGAAGAGGATCACGGGTTAACTATGAGATCTTGGCTACGGGGCCATAGGTTAACCATGGGATCATGGCAATAGAGTCATGGCTTAACCATGTGATCATGGCAAAAGGGTCATGGGTTAACCATGGAATCATAGAAAGAGCATCATGGTTTAATCATTGGATCATGGCATGAGGGTCATGGGTTAACTTTGGGATCATGGTAACGAATTCATGGGTTAACTATGTGTTCATGGCAAGAGGGTAAAGGGTTAACGATAGGATCATGACAATAGTGTCAGGGGTTAACCATGGAATCATGGTAAGACGGTCATGGACTAACCATGGGATCATGGCAAGAGGGTCATGTGTTAAGCATGTGATAATGACAAGAGGGTCATAGGTTAAACATTGGATCATGGCATGAAGGTCACGGGTTAACAATATGATCATGGCAACGGTGTCATGGGATAACGATGGGATCATCACAAGAGGGACTTGGGTAAACCATGGAATCATGGCAACGCGGTCATCAGTTAACCATGGGATCATGGCAAGAGGGTCATGGTTAAACTCTAGGATCATGGCAAGAGGGTAATGGATTAACCTTGTGATCATGGCCAAAGGGCCATGGGTTAACCATGGGATAAAGGCAACGGGGTCAAAGGATAACCATAAGATCATGGCAACGGGATCATGGGTTAACCATAGGATCATGAAAAAAGGGTCATGGGTTAACCATGGGATCATGGCAAGAGGGTCATGGGTTAACCATGGGATCCTGGGAATAGGGTCATGTGTTAACCATGGGATCATGGCAAGAGGGTCAGGGGTTAACCATGGGATTATGGAATGTGGGTGAAGGGTTAACAATGGTATCATGGCATCGGGATCGTGGGTTAACCAGGGGATCATGGCAACGGGATCATGGGTTAACCAAAGGATCATGAAAACAGGGTCATGGATTAACCATGGAATGATTGCAAGAGGGTCATGGGTTAACCAGGGGATCCTGGTAAGTAAGTCATGGGTAAACCATGGGTTCGTGGCAAGAGGGTCATGGGTTAACCATGGGTTCATCGTAAGAGAGACATGAGTTAACCATGGGATAATGGCAAGTGGGTCAAGGGTTGACCACGTGGTCATGGCAAAAGGGTCATGGGTTAACCATTGGAACCTTGCATGAGGGTCATGGGTTAACCACGTGGTCATGGTAAAAAGGTCATGGGTTAGCCATGCGATCCTGGCAAGAGGGTCATGGGTTAACGATGGGATCATGGCAAGAGGATCATGGATTAACCATGGGATCATGGCATGAGGGTCACGGGTTAACCTTGGGATCATGGCAACAGGGTCACGGGTTAACCATGGGTTCATGGAAAGAGGGTAATGGGTTACCCATGGGATCATGGCAATAGTGTCATGGGTTTACCATGGAATCTTGGCAAGAGGGTCATGGATTAACCATGGGTTCATCACAAGAGAGTCATGAGTTAACTATGGGATAATGGCAAATGGGTCTTGGGTTAACCACGTGGTCATGGAAAAAGGGTCATGGGTTAACCATGGGATCCTGGCAAGAGTGTAATGGGTTAACCATGGGATCATGCAAGAGGGTCATGGGTTAACCATGGGATCATGGCATGAGGGTCATGCGTTAACCCTGAGATTATGTGAAGAAGTTCTTGGTTAACCATGTGATCATGGGAAGAGGATCACGGGTTATCTATGAGATCTTGGCAACGGGGTCATAGGTTAACCATGGGATCATGGCAATAGAGTCATGGCTTAACCATGGGATCATGGGAAAGGGGTCATGGGTTGACCATGGGATCATAGAAAGAGCATCATGGTTTAATCATGGGATCATTGCATGAGGGTCATGGGTTAACCTTGGGATCATGGCAACGAATTCATGGGTTAACCATGTGTTCATGGCAAGAGGGTAAAAGGTTAACGATTGGATCATGGCAATAGTGTCATGGGTTAACCATGGAATCATGGTAAGAGGGTCATGGACTAACCATGGGATCATGGCAAGAGGGTCATGGGTTAAGCATGTGATAATGACAAGAGGGTCATAGGTTAACCATTGGATCATGGCATGAGGGTCACGGGTTAACAATATGATCATGGCAACAGTGTCATGGGATAACCATGAGATCATTGCAAAAGGGTCTTGGGTAAACCATGGAATCATGGCAACACGGTCATGAGTTAACCCTGGGATCATGGCAAAAGGGTAATGGATTAACCTTGTGATCATGGCCAAAGGGCCATGGGTTAACCATGGGATAAAGGCAACGGGGTCAAAGGATAACCATAAGATCATGGCAACGGGATCAAGGGTTAACCATGGGATCATTAAAAAAGGGTCATGGGTTAACCATGGGATCATGGCAAGAGGGTCATGGGTTAACCATGGGATCCTGGGAATAGGGTCATGTGTTAACCATGGGATCATGGCAAGAGGGTCAGGGGTTAACCATGGGATTATGGAATGTGGGTGAAGGGTTAACAATGGTATCATGGCAACGGGATCATGGGTTAACCGTGGGATCATGGCAACGGGATCATGGGTTAACCAAAGGATCATGAAAAGAGGGTCATGGATTAACCATGGAATGATTGCAAGAGGGTCATGGGTTAACCATGGTATCCTAGTATGTAAGTCATGGGTTAACCATGGGTTCGTGGCAAGAGGATCATGGGTTAACCATGGATTCATCGTAAGAAGGACATGAGTTAACCATGGGATAATGGCAAGTGGGTCAAGGGTTAACCACGTGGTCATGGCAAAAGGGTCATGGGTTAACCATTGGAACCTTGCATGAGGGTCATGGGTTAACCACGTGGTCATGGTAAAAGGGTCATGGGTTAGCCATGCGATCCTGGAAAGAGGGTCATGGGTTAACGATGGGGTCATGGCAAGAGGGTCATGGGTTAACCATGGGATCATGGCATGAGGGTCACGGGTTATCCTTGGGATCATGGCAACAGGGTCACGGGTTAACCATGGGTTCATGGAAAGAGGGTAATGGGTTAACCATGGGATCATGGCAATAGTGTCATGGGTTTACCAGGGAATCATGGCAAGAGGGTCATGGATTAACCATGGGTTCATCACAAGAGAGTCCTGAGTTAACCATGGGATAACGGCAAATGGGTCTTGGGTTAACCACGTGGTCATGGTAAAAGGGTCATGGGTTAACCATGTGATCCTGGCAAGAGTGTAATGGGTTAACCATGGGATCATGCAAGAGGGTCATGGGTTAACCATGGGATCATGGCATGAGGGTCATGCGTTAACCTTGGGATCATGGCGACCGGGTCATGGGTTAACCATGGGTTCATTGGTTCATGGCAAAAGGGTAATCGGTTAACCATGGGATCATGGCAATAATGTCATGGGGTTAACCATGGAATCATGGCAAGATGGTCATGGATTACCCAGGGGATCATGTCATGATGGTCATGGTTTAACTATGTGATAATGACAAGAGGGTCATAGGTTAACCATGGGATCATGGCAACGCGGTCATGGGTTAACCCTGGGATCAGGGCAAGAGGGTCATGGGTTAACCTTGTGATCATGGCATGAGGGTCATGGGATAACAATGGGATCATGGCAACAGTGTCATGGGTTAACCAAGGGATCATCGCAAGAGGGTCATGGGTTAACCACGGGATCATGAAAAGAGGGTCATGGGTTAACCATGGGATCATGGCAAGAGGATCATGTGTTAACCATGGGGTCCTGGCAAGAGCGTCATTGCTTAACCATGGGATCATAACAAGAGGGTCATGGGTTAACCATAGGAACATGGCATGAGGGTCATGGGTTAACCATGGGATCATGGCATGAGGGATATAGGTTAGCCTTGGGATAATGGCAACGGGGTCATGGGTTAACCATGGGATAATGGCAAGAAGGTAATCGATTAACAATATGATCATGTCAATAGTGTCATGGGTTAGCCATGGAATCATGGCAAGAGGGTCATGCATTTACCATGGGATCATGGCCAGAGCGTCACGGGTTTACCATATGATAATGACAATAGGGTCATGGGTTGACCATTGGATTATAGAAAGAGTGTCATGGGTTAACCATGGGATCATGGCATGAGGGTCATGGGTTAACCTTGGGATCATGGCCACGGCGTCATAGGTTAACAAGGGGTTTATGGCAAGAGGGTCATGTGTTAACCATGTGATAATGGTAAGAGGGTCAAGGGTTAACCATGGGATCATGGCTTCAGGGTCATGGGATAACTATGGGATCATGGCAACGGTGTCATAGGTTAACCATGGGATAATCGCATGAGGGTCATCGGTTAACCACGGGATCATGGCAACGCGGTCATGTGTTAACCATGGAATCATGGAAAGAGGTTCATGGGTAAACCAAGGGGGTCATGGTTTAACGTTGTGAACATGGCAATAGGACCATGGATTAACCATGCGATAAAGGCAACGGGGTCATTGGTTAACCGTGGATTCATGGCAAGAGGGTAATGGGTTAACGATAGGATCATGGCAATAATATCATGGGTTAATCATGGAATCATGGAAAGAGGGTCATGGATTAAACAGGGGATCATGCAAGAGGGTCGTGGGTTAACCATGTGATAATGACAACAGGGTCATGTGGTAACTATTGGATCTTGGCAAGAGTGTCATAGGTTAACAATATGATTATGGCAACGGTGTCATGGGTTAACCTTGGAATCATCGCAAGAGGTTCTTGGGTTAACCATGGGATCATGGCAACGTGGTTATGGGTTAACCATGGGATCATGGCAAGTGGGTCAGGGGTTAACCATAGGATAAATGCAACGGGGTCATAGGTTAACCATGGGATCATGGCAATAGGATCATGGGTTAACCCTGGGATCATGAAATGAGGGTCTTAGGTTAACCATGGGATCATGGCAAGAAGGTCATAGGTTAACCCTGGGATCCTAGCTAGAGGGATCATTGGATCATGGCATGAGGCTCATGTGTTAACCTTAGGATTATGGCATGTGAGTCACAGGTTGACCTTGGGATCATGGCAATGGTGTCATGTGTTAACCATGGGTTCATGGCAAGACGGTATTGGGTTAACCACGGGATCATGGCAATAGTGTCGTGGGTTAACCATGGAATCATGGCAAGAGGGTGGTTGATTAACCATGGGATCTTGGCAAGAGGGTCATGGGTTAACTTGTGAAAAAGATAAGAGGGTCACAGGTTAACCGTTGGATCATGGAATGAGGGTGATGGGTTAACAATGGGATCATGGCTACGGGGTCATGGATAACCCTGGGATCATCGTAAAAGGGTTATGGGTTAACCTTGGGATCATGGCAACGCGATCATGGGTTAACCATGGGATCATCGCAAGAAGGTCATGGGTTAACAATGGGATCATGGCAAGAGGACCAGGGGTTAACCAAGGGATCATGGCAAGAGGGCCATGGGTTAACCATGTGATCATGGCAAGACGGCCATGGGTTAACCAAGGGATAAAAGCAACGGGATCATGGGTTAACCTTGGTATCATGGCAACGAGGTCATGGGTTAACCATGGGTTCATGGAAAGAGGGTAATGGGTTAACCTTGGGATCATGGACATAGTGTCATTGGTTAACCATGGAATCATGGCAAGAGGGTCATGGATTAACCGTGGGATCATGCAAGAGGGTCATGGGTTAACCATGTGATAATGATAAGAGGGTCACAGGTTAACCATTGGATAATGGCATGAGGATCATGGGTTAACAATGGGATCATGGCAACGATTTCATGGGTTAACCTTGGAATCATCGCAAGAGGGACATGGGTTAACCCTGGGATCATGGCAAGAGGGTTCTTGGTTAACCTTGTGATCATGGTTAGAGGGCCATTGGGTAACCATGGGATAAAGGCAACGGGGTCATGGGTTAACCATGGATTCTTGGCAACGGGATCATGGGTTAACCATGGGATCATGGCAAGAGGGTCATGGTTTAACCATGGGATCATGGCAAGATGGTCTTGAATTAACAATGGGATCACGGCAAGAGGGTCAAGGGTTAACCATGGGATCATGGAAGGAGGGTCATGGGTTATCCATGGGGTCCTGGTAAGTCGGTCATGGGTTAACCACGGGTTCATGGCAAGAGGGTCTTGGGTTAACAATGGGTTCATCGCAAGAGAGTCATGAGTTAACCATGGGATAATGCCTAGTGGGTCAAAGGTTAACCACGTGTTCATGGCAAAAGGGTCATGGGTTAACCATAGGATCCTGGCAAGAGGGTGATGGGTTAACCACGTGGTCATGGCAAAAGGTTCATGAGTTAAACATGTGATAAAGACAAGAGGGTCATAGGTTAACCGTTGGATCATGGAATGAAGGTGATGGGTTAACAATGGGATCATGACAACGGGGTCATTGATAATAATGGGATCATCGCAAGAGGGTTATGGGTTAACCATGGGATCATGGCAACGCGGTCATGGGTTAACCATGGGATCATCGCAAGAGGGTCATGAGTTAACAATGGGATCATGGCAAGAGGACCATGGGTTAACCATGGGATCATGGCAAGATGGTCATGGGTTAACCATGTGATCATGGCAAGAGGGTCATGGGTTAACCATGGGATAAAAGCAACGGGATCGTGGGTTAACCATGTGATCCTGGCAAGAGGGCCATGGGTTAACCATGTGAT
This sequence comes from Sophora flavescens, assembly GCA_030762895.1. Lineage (NCBI taxonomy): Eukaryota > Viridiplantae > Streptophyta > Magnoliopsida > Fabales > Fabaceae > Sophora > Sophora flavescens. Next base: position 2,343,944 of record CM061069.1, read on the forward strand.
CATGGCAAGAGGGCGATGGGTTAACCATGGGATAAAGGGAACGGGATCATGGGTTAACCATAGGATCATGGCTAGAGGGTCGTGGGTTGACCTTGGGATCATGGTAAGAGGTTCAAGAGTTAACCATGGGATCATGGCAAGAGGGTCAAGGATTAACCATGGGATCATGGCAAGAGGGCCATGGGTTAGCCTTGGTATCAGGGCAACGGGGTCATCGGTTAACCATGGGTTCATGGCAAGAGGGTAATGGGTTAACCTTGGGATCATAGCAAGAGGGTCATGGGTTAACCATGGGATAATGATAAGAGGATCACGGGTTAACCATTGGATAACGACATTAGGGTCATGGGTTAACAATGGGATCATGGTATCGGTTTCATGGGTTAACCATGGAATCATCACAAGAGGGTCATGGATTAACCATGGGATTATGGCAAGAGGGTCAAGGTTTCACCATGGGATCATGGAAGGAGGGTCATGGGTTATCCATGGGATCCTGGTAAGTCGGTCATGGTTTAACCACGGGTTCATGGCTAAAGGTCATGGGTTAACCATGGGTTCATCGAAAGAGAGTCATAAGTTAACCATGGGATAATGGCAAGTGGGTCATAGGTTACCCATGTGGTCATGGCAAAAGGGTCATGCTTTATCCATGGGATCCTGGCAAGAGGGTGATGGGTTAACCACGCGGTCGTGCCAAAAGGGTCATGGGTTAACCATAGGATCCTGGTAAGTGGGTCACGGGTTAACCATGGGTTCATGGGTTCATGGCAAGTTGGTAAAGGGTTAACCATAGGATCATGGCAATAGTGTCATCGGTTAACCATGGAATCTTGGCAAGATGGTCTTGCATTAACCATTGGATCAAAGCAAGAAGGTCACTGGTTAACCATGTGATAATGACAAGAGGGTCATGGGTTAACCATTGGATCATGGCATTAGGGTCATGGGTTAACAATGGGATCATGGCAACGACGTCTTGGGTTAACCATGGGATCATCGGAAGAGGGTCATGGGTTAACCATGGGATCATAGCAATGCGGTCATGGGTTAACCCTGGGATCATGGCAAGAGAGTCATGGGTTAACCTTGTGATCTTGGCATGAGGGTCATGGGTTAACAATGGGATCATGGCATCGGTGTCATGGGCTAACCATGGGATCATCGCAAGAGTGTCATGGGTTAACCATGGGATCATGGCATGAGGGTCATGGGTTAACCGTGGGTTAATGGCAAGAGGATAATGGGTTAACGATAGGATCATGCCAATAGTGTCATGTGTTAACCATGGAATAATGGCAAGAGGGTCATGGGTTAACCATGGAATCATGACAAGGGGGTCACGGGTTAACCATTGGATCTTGGCAAGAGTGTCATGGGTTAATAATACGATCATGGCAATGGTGTCAAGGGTTAACCATGGGATCATCGCAACAGGGTCTTAGGTTAACCATGGGATCATGTCAACGCGGTCATGGATTAACCATGGGATCATGGCAATAGTGTCATGGGTTAACAATGGGATCATGGAAACAGGGCCATGGGTTAACCAGGAATCATGGAAATAGGGCCATGGGCTATCCATATGATCTTGTCAAGAGGGCTCGGGGCTAACCATGGGATCATGGCAAGAGGTTCATGAGTTAACCGTGGGATCATGGCAATAGGGCGTGGGTTAACAATTGGATCATGGCAAGAGGGCCATGGGTTAACCATGGGATCCTAGCAAGGGGGCCATTGGTTAATCTTGTGATCATGGCAAGAGGGCCATGGGTTAACCATGGGATAGAGGCAACAGGATCATGGGTTAACCATGTGATCATGGCAAGAGGGTCATGGGTTAACCATGGGATCATGGCAAGAGGTTCATGAGTTAACCATAGGATCATGGCAAGAGGGTCAAGGGTTAACCATGGGATCATGTCAAGAGGGCCATGGAGTAACCAAGTGATCATGTCAAAAGAGACATTAGTTAACCATGGGATAATGGCAAGTGGGTCATGGGTAATCCCATGGTCATGGCAAAAGGGTCATGGTTTAACCATGGGATCCTGGAAATAGGGTTAAGGGTTAACCACGTGGTCACGGCAAAAGAGTTATGGGTTAACCATGGGATCCTGGCATGAGGGTCAAGGGTTAACCTTGTGATCATGGCAACGGGGTTATGGGATTACCATAGGTTCATGGGTTCATGGCAAGAAGGTAATGGGTTAACCATGGAATCGTGGCAATAGTGTCATCGGTTAACCATAGAATTATGGCAAGATGGTCATGGATTAACCATGGGATCAAAGCAAGAGTGTCACGAGTTAACCATGTGATAATGACAAGAGGGTCATGGGTTCACCATTGGATCAAGGCATGAGGGTCATGGGTTAACAAAGAGATCAAGACAACGGGGTTATGGGTTAACCATGGGATCATCGCAAAAGGGTCATGGGTTAACCATGGGATCATGGAACCGCGGTCATGGGTTAACCCTGGGATCATGGCATGAGGGTCATGGGTTAATAATGGGATCATGGCAACGGTGTCATGGGTTAACCATGGGATCATGGCAAGAGGGTCATGTGTTAAACATGGGGTCCCGGCAAGAGGGTCATGGGTTAAACATGGGATCATAGCAAGAGGGTCATGGGTTAACCATGGGATCATGGCATGAGGGTCATGGGTTAACCTTGGGATCATGGCAATGGGGTCATGGGTTAATCTTGGCTTAATGGCAAAGGGTAATGGGTTAACGATAGGATCATCGCAATAATGTCATGGGTTAACCTTGGAATCATGGCAAGAGGGTCATGGATTAACCATGGGATCATGGCAAGAGCGTCATGGTTTTACCATGTGATAATGACAAGTGGGTCTTGGGTTAACCGTGGGTTCATGGCAACAGGGTCATGGGTTAACCATTGGTTCATGGCAAGAGAGTCATGAGTTAACCACGTGGTCGTGGCAAAATTGTCTTAGGGTAAACCATGGGATCCGGGCATGCGGGTCAAGGGTTACCCATGGGATCATGGCAAAAGGGTCATGGGTTACCCGTGTGATCATGGCAACTGGGTCATGGGTTAACCATGGGAACATGGCAAGAGGGTTATGGGTTAAAATGAGATGATGTGAAGAAGTTTTTGGGTTAGCCATGGGATTATGGGAAGAGGATCACGGGTTAACTATGAGATCATGGCAACGGATAGGTTAACATTGGATTATCAAAAGAGAGTCATGTTTAACCTTGGGATCAGGGCAATGGGGTCATGGGTTTACAATGGGACTTGGCAAGAAGGTCATGGGTTAACCATGGGATCATTTCATGAGGGTCATGGGTTAACCAAGCGAACATGGAAATAGGGACATGGATTAACCAAGTGATCATGGAAAGAGGGTCATAGGTTAGCCACGTGGTCATGGCAAGGGGGTCACGGGTTAACCATGGTTTCATCGCAAGAGAGACATGAGTTAACCATGGCATAATGGCAAGTGGGTCATGGGTTAACCACTGGTCATGGCAAAAGGGTTATGGGTTAGCCATGGGACCCTGGCAAGAGGGTCATGGGTTAGCGATGGCATCATGGCAAGAGGATCATGAGTTAACCATGGGATTATGGCATGAGGGTCATGGGTTAACCTTGGGATCATGGAAACGGGGTCACTGGTTAACCATGGGTTCATGGCAAGAGGGTAATGGGTTAACCATGGGATCATGGCAATAGTGTAATGGGTTTACCATGGAATCATGCCAAGAGGGTCATGTATTAACCATGGGATCATGCAAGAGGGTCATAGGTTAACCATTGGATAATGGCATGAGGGTGATGGGTTAACAATGGGATCATGGCAACGGTTTCAAGGGTTAGCCATGGGATCATAGCAAGAGGGTCATGGGTTAACCATGGGATCATGGCAAGAGGGTCATAGGTTAACCTTGTGATCAGGGTTAGAGGGCCATGGGTTAACCATGGGATAAAGGCAACAGGGTCTTGGGTTAACCATGGGATCATCGCAAGAGGGCCATGGGTTAACCATGGGATCATGGCAAGAAGGTCAAGGGTTAACCTTGGGATCATGTCAAGAGGGTCGAGGGTTAACCATGGGATCCTGGTAAGTCGGTCATGGGTTAACCATGGGTTCATGGCAAGAGGGTCATGGGTTAACCATGGGTTCATCGCAAGAGAGCCACGAGTTAACCATAGGATAATGGCAAGTGGGTCATGGGTCAACCACGTGGTCATGGCAAAAGGGTCATGGGTTCACCATGGGATCCTGGCAAGAGGGTCATGGGTTAACCAAGGGTGCATGCAGGAGGGTCATGGGTTAACCATGGGATCATGGCATGAGGGTCATGGGGTAACCTTGGGATCATGGCAACGGGGTCATGGGTTAACCATGCATTCATGGGTTCATGGGAAGAGGGTGATGGGTTAACCATGGGATCATGGCAATAGTGTCATGGGTTAACCATGGAGTCATGGCAAGATGGTCATGGATTTACCATGGGATCATGTCAAGAAGCTCATGGGTTAACCTGTGATGAGGACAAGAGGGTCATGCATTATCAATTGGATCATGGCATGAGGGTCATGGGTTAACCATGGGATCATCGTTAGAGGGTCATGGGTTAACCATGGGATCATGGCAACACGGTCAAGGGTTAACCCTGGGATCATGGCAAGAGGGTCATGGGTAAACCTTGTGATCAGGGTTAGAGGGCCATGGGTTAACCATGGGATAAAGGCAACGGGTCATGGGTTAACCATGGGATCATCACAAGAGGGTCGTGGGTTCACTAGTGGAAATAATGTAATATACGAGAATGTTTTACGTCAGTTGACCACATGTTTGACGTTAAAAATGAGGCGGTGGCAGTTTTGTAAATATCAAATCACTATTTCCGTCAGTTGTTTAATGAACTGATGTTAAAAGTGATTTGCAAGAATTATTAACACTTCTAACGTCAGTTTTTTATACGACTGATGTTAAAAGTGTGATTTTTTACTTCAGTTAAATAAATAACCGACGTATATAATCCTATATCCCTAACTATTCCTATATTTATTTCGTTGTCATCTCCCTGTTGTCACTCTTAACGCAGATCACTCCATATAGTGCAGTTTATTTCTAAAGGTTTTTTTTAAACAGGTTTATTTTTAATCTTAATTAATTAGCTTGAATTAGTAAACAAATTCTTGTGCAAATTAAAATAAATAAACACTCAACATAAAACAAGTTATATATATATGTATAATCAAATCGTATCTCATTGAAGCGATTCATAAGTTACAATTACATGATTAAAAGATAAAAAATTTCTGCAACATAGACCTAAAATATAAAAAAGTTTCTGCTACAACATCATTTTCTTCTCAGTCTTGCCCTCATAAACTCACAATTACATGATTAAAAGATAAAAAAATTCTGCAACATAGCCCTAAAATATAAAAAAGTTTCTGCTTCAACATCATTTTCTTCTTAGTTCTGTCCTCAAAAACTCCAATGGATGGGTCGATGCATCTCCTCCCTCACTTGAATTCCATTATGCATCGTGAATCCACAGTCACTAGCAGCGAAAGCAAAGTGAAATGGATCTTTGCATCACCTCCTTCACTGGAATTCCTTAGTGCATCGTCTTGAATCCACAGTCACTTGCAGCGAAAGCAAAGTGAAAGGGATGACGGGGATGTAATAAAGTGAGGGAATCACATTACGTGATTCACCCAACCTTACCATCCATGTTACGTGATTTACTCAACCTCAGAAGTTTGTTGACCATTAAGACAGAGACCTTTAAGTCTAGGAATAGGAAGAAATAACAACACCTCAAATATGATAGAGGCATATTGTGAAGGAATAGAAAAAGCACGAAATATAGAGGAAAAGAAGAGGGGGGTGTAATACAGATCGACTGATACAGAAGAATATGGTTCTTTATATAGAGAAGAGAGACTACCTGAATTTCTTGAAAACTGATCTATAAACTTAATGCTCATTAAGAGGATTAAGTTATAAGGTGCATGGGTAAGTAGCACAGTAGTCATGGGTAAGTAGCACAGTAGTCAAAGAAATGAATGTTTTTGCAGAAACTTATACACTTTTAACGTCAGTTGTCTTCAACAACTGACGTTAAAAGTGTTTTTAAATAAAAAATATTTATGTTTAACGTCAGTTGTATTAAACAACTGACGTTAAAAGTGTATAATCTCATTTCTTTGACTATTGTGCTACTTACTGTGCTATTTATTTTTAACGTCAGTTGTTTAATACAACTGACGTTAAACAATGACTTTTAACGTCAGTTGTTAAAGACAACCGACGTTAAATAAATGACTTTGAACGTCAGTTGTTACAAACAACTGACGTAAAATGTTGTTTTATTTTTGGTTTTTGATTATAACCTTTACACCAGCGCGCCTTCTTCACTTCGCTCTGTACGTCTCTGTTCTTCTCTTTTCATCACGCTCACTCTCACTCTCACTCTCAATCTGACTCTGCACTCTGCCCTAATCGCGAGCTCATCTCCACCGCAACCACCGCGAGGGCTTCTTCGCCACCGCCGTGAGGTACACTCTTAACCCTAACTCTGTCTTTCCCGCTCATTCTTTGCAATAACTTGACATCTCTCTTTCCCCTTCCCGTTCACTAACTCTCCCTGTCCCTCTGCTCTCAGTAACCACATCGAACGTTGGCCACCACTCGAGCTCCCCTCCCCACCACCACGCGAGCACCTATTTCTGGTGAGTCTTTAGGGCACATTTTTTTATTTTTGGTTTTGAGTGTATGTTGAAACTGTAGTCGATCTCTGTAGTTGAAACTTGAAACTGTGAGTATGAGTTGTTTGGAATGTCTCTATTTCTGGTCGTGGGTTTTGTGTTTTCTCTTGTTTTTCTTCTGCTATCATGACCTATTTCAAAATGGGAAGAAATTTAGAGTTCCTTGTAGCATGTGACATCGACAATATATTGCTCATTGGAATTATGTTTTGTTAATTTATCTTCATCTGCTTTTTTTTTTATATCTTAAGAAACCTGAAAATGGTGTAAATTTAAAGGGATATTGATATAGGTAGTTTAAACTTAGTATACATTTATTTTTATTTATACTTCTGTATTTATTTTTAGTTATAACCTATGTTAATAAATATATATTGTTTCTGAACAGGCATACATATGGATCAGTCGGATGGCCTACATGCACGGGAGGACACTGTGGGGCCTACGTAGGACCCGATCGCGTCTACGCCTGATTCTAGTGTAAGTTTACATGTTATATACTATCTTTAGTCCTTCTTTTTAATGTAAGTTTATAATATTACAACCCTCTATTTTATCATTTTTTTTGTCCATACAGACATCACAGGCTCATAGGAAACGGGGTAGAGGAGCCACCTCTTTGAAGAAACTAGAGAAGGCCAGGAAAAGCGGACAGAAGATTGAGGTGCCCTTCGATGCTAATCTAAATCCCCAGGGACCCCGTGCTAAATAATTTAAAAAGTGGGTGTTTCTACAAGTGAAGCAGAACGTTAGCATCAACTACAACCACTGGAATGACGTTCCACAGAACGTTAAGGATCAAATTTGGGAGGCTATCATGGTATTTTACATTTACATTCTTTTGATTTACATTATTAGATAATTATCCGAGTTATAATCCATCCAGTTGTTATGTATTTAATGTGTAGGTAGCTTGGACTGTGCCAAATGACGAGATCATCGTAAGAAATGTATGAAAATGGCATCAAAGCGTTGGAATGGGTTCAAGCATGATCTTACCAGGTACTATGTATCTGGGAAGAAGCGGCTTGATAAAATGTTCTCGGATTATCCCTTGATTGATCAGGATACTTGGGATATGTTTGCTAGGAGTCGACAGGATGGAGAATTTCAGGTTGGTTGATTAAGTTAATTTTGTATGCTTCTTATAGATCATTTAACTATATTTAATTATGTGTTTTTGTTTGAATAGGCTAAGGCAGAGAAGGGTCGGCAGAATCGGGCGAAGAACGTCCACCGCCACACCATGTCTCAGGGTGGGTACGAGACTCGGATCGAGGAGATGATGGCGGATAGGCTGAGGGTGAAGCAGGAAGAGCATTCTGCTAGGATAGAAAGAGGAGAGGTTCCTGAGGGCACACCATTAAGTCCTCCGTCGGACATCGACCGCGAGGATGTCTGGTTAGCCGACCGCATGACAAAGACGGGATCTTTTGAAGTTGATGCCACTCGCAAAGTGGCAGAGAAGATTGTAAGTAAATAATTAACTTCATTTCAATTGATATTTGTATAGATATTTTTAACACTTTTCACTTGCACGTTTTTTCATTTTTTCATTGTAGATGGATCTTAAAGCACAATCCTGGCATCGACCATCAAAGAATATTATGGCAAGTCTGCTTCACGAAAGCGGGTGGTCGATGAGGCATCAATTTTGGATGACATGACTCAGCAGCTCATCTCCAACCCCGCTCTTACAACGCATCTGATGCAAAGCTTACTATCCAGCCCAGAATTCAAGCAGGAACTTGCTAGAGAGCTTTCCTCCGTCGGTTCATCCCAGGACACCGCAGGGCATGCCAACCCTTCACATGTGAGCACAAAAGAGAGTTATAGTAGGGCACATGTGGAGGACGATGAGTTGGCAGCTAGGGAGCGGGAGTTGGAAGTCCAACGCCATGAGCTTGAGTTGGAAATTAAAAGGTGTGAGCTTGAGTTGGACTTCAAACGACGTGAGCTCGAAATGTTAACAAAGGTATGTATTCATTATTAATGTCCAAATTAGTCAAATAATTACTTGTGTTTTTTTTAATTATCAACAACTTATCTATTTTATTTTTCCTAAATTGAAGGCCAAGTCGACGTCGGTGTCACTGTCACCTGTCACTCGTTTGTTCTCACTTGGTGAGGATTATGCGTTTGAGATTTTTGAATGTCCATTGGAGCACGGTGGATGGGTGTCACGCCCAAATCAACAGAGGATATTTTCCTTCTGTGGTGAAGATCTCGAGCACGCCTGCAGAGATAACGTCTGGATGGCCAGCACGATTTTGAGTCTCTGGTGCACGTAAGTTAATTTTAATTTTATAAATTATTTATTTTTGGTATTTTTCCATTTAATAATTTATTTTAATTTCAATATATATATTATGTAATTAACATCCACACCTTTTCATATCTTAGGTATCTCCATCGTCTACAGCTTGATAAGGGCGTTGCATCAGTTTACGGCTTCTTAGATCCGTCAATCCTTGTGCCCCAATTCTTGGCTGGCGATGCATTTAGTAAATACATAGGGAACTTGATGGGAGACAATCGGAAAGAATTATATATGGCTCCCTACTGTATGAATAACCATTGGCAGTTGTTCGTACTTCACCCGTCTAGGCATATTGTCATATTCTTATGCTCTCTCCACCAAAACCCGCCACAGGAGGTGGTGGAAGGTGTAAATACGTAAGTAACTAATCTTAAATTTAATTTAAGTTTTAATATCAGTTGTTTTTAGTTTATTACACACATGATATATGAATTTGTTAATTGACATGATTATTTGTTTATGATAGCGCGCTGAAGGCGAGTAGCATAAGTTGTGCCAACGGGAGAAGTAGGACTTCTAAGGCTAAAGCAAATCCTGAATGGACCATCCTCAAGGTTTGGTAGTTTATTTATCAAATAATTAATATTATAATTACTAATTTATATGTATATTTAACTGACATTGAAATTAATTTTGTTTGTAGTCTCGATTTCAACATGACGGGTGGTCGTGCGGCTATTATGTGATGCTTCATATGCTGAACATAGTCTCCGCATCTATTACGGATGGATGGAGGAAGATAATATTTAAACAACTTGTTAAATTATATATTATAGTTTTGGTGATGACTTGCGTTAATGTTATTGTTATTATTTGAACGTGTGTAGGCATTTAACGACCAATCGCCTCTTCAAAAAGATGAGTTTAGAGACTTGAGGATGTGCTTAGCAGAATTCTTCTTCAAGTATGCTGCTAAAAAAAGGAATTGACAAGATACCTCCGCAATACTTAGATGAATAGTTTTTTTGTTAGACTTTAGAAACTAATTAATAACATGTATATATATATATACTTAGATTGGTAGTTTTGTTTTTAGAAATTAGAGACTAAAATTTATATATATATATATATATATATATATATATATATACTTGTAGATAGTTATGTTTTTCCTATACATGGGTTTTGGTTTTAAGTCCGCCCATTGTTCCTTTGTATATTTCTTTTCTTTTTGTTAATATTGAAATTTAAGGGTAGTGTTTGCAATTATGTAATGTGTGTGATATTCTGTGTTACTGGGATATTTACTGAATGCAGGGATAGCTGAGGGGAGTGATATTTTAAAACTGAATTTAAAAAAAAATCTATTAACGTCAGTTGTCTCAAATAACTGACGTTAATAGTATTTTATAAAATATACAGTACACTATTAACGTCTGTTGTATTAGGAAACTGACATTAAAAATAACACCTTTAACGTCAGTTCTTTAACACAACTGACGTTAGTTTTAACAACATTAAGGTCAGTTGTGTTAAACAACTGACGTTAAAATTTTTATATTTAACGTCAGATGTTTAAACAACTGACGTTAAAATATTAACTATTAACGTCAGCTGTATTTACGTCAGCAATATTCTGACGTATAAAATCAATTTTAACTGACGGAAAAAGCACTTATTACACTAGTGGTTAACCATGGGATCATGGCAAGAGGGTCAAGGGTTAACCTTGGGATCATGGCAAGAGGGTCAAGGGTTAACCATGGGATCCTGGTAAGTCGGTCATGTGTTAACCATGGGTTCAGGGCAAGAGGGTCATGGATTCACCATGGGTTCATCTCAAGAGAGTCGTGAGTTAACCATGGGATAATGGCAAGTGGGTCATGGGTTAACCATGTGGTCATGGCAAAAAGGTCATGGGTTAACCATGGGATCCTGGCAAGAGGGTCATGGGTGGGATCATGCAAGAGGGTCATGGGTTAACCATGGGATCAAGGCATGAGGGTCATGGGTTAACCTTGGGATCATGGCAACGGGGTCATGGGTTAACCATGAGTTCATGGTTTCATGGCAAGAGGGTAATGGGTTAACCATGGGATGATGGCAATAGTGTCATGGGTTAACCATGGAATGGTGTCAGGATGGTCATGGATTAACCATGGGATCATGTCAAAAAGCTCATGGGTTAACCATGTGATAATGACAAGAGGGTCATGGGTTAACAATTGAATCATGGCATGGGGGTCATGGGTTAACAATGGGATCATGGCAACAGTGACATGGGTTAATCATGGGATCATCTCAAGAGGGTCATGGGTTAACCATGGGATCATGGCAACACGGTCATGGGTTAAACCTGGGATCATGGCAAGAGGGTCATGGGTTAACATTGTGAATAGGGTTACAGGGCCATGGGTTAACCATGGGATAGAGGCAACGGGGTCATGGGTTAACCATGGGATCATCGCAAGAGGGCCACGGGTTAACCATGGGATCATGACAAGAGGGTAAAGGGTTAACCTTGGGATTATGGCAAGAGGGTCAAGGGTTAACCATGGGATCCTGGTAAGTCGGTCATGGGTTAACTATGGGTTCATGGCAAGAGGGTCATGGGTTAACCATGGGTTCGTCGCAAGAGAGTCATGAGTTAACCATGGGATAATGGCAAGTGGGTCATGGGCTAACCACGTGGTCATGGCAAAAGGGTCATGGGTTCACCATGGGATTCTGGCAAGAGGGTCATGGGTTAACCATGGGATCATAGCAAGAGGGTCATGGGTTAACCTTGCGATCATGGCAACGTGGTCGTGGGTTAATCATGGTTTAATGGCAAGAGGGTAATGGGTTAACAATACGATCATGGCAATTGTGTCATGGGTTAACCATGGAATCAGGGCAAGAGGGTCATGGATTAACGATGGGATCATGGCAACAGAGTTATGGATTTACCAAGTGATAATGACAAGTGGGTCATGGGTTAACAACATGGTCATGGCAAAAGGGTCATGGGTTTACCATGGGTTCATGGCAAGAGGGTAATGGGTTAACCAAGGGATCATGGCAATAGTGTCCTGGGTTTACCATGGAATCATGGCAAGAGGGTCATGGATTAACCATGGGATCATGCAAGAGGATCATGGGTTAACCATGTGATAATGACAAGAGGGTCACATGTTAACCATTGGATAATGGGATGAGGGTCATGAGTTAACAATGGGATCATGCAACTGTTTCATGGGTTAACCACGAGATCATCGCAAGAGGGTCAAGGGTTAACCATGGGATCATGGCAAGAGGGTCATGGGTGAACCTTGTGATCAGGGTTAGAGGGCCATGTGTTAACCATGGGATAAAGGCAATGGGGTCATGGGTTAAGCATGGGATCATGGCAACGGGATCATGGGTTAACCATGGGATCATGGCAAGAGGGTCATGGGTTCACCATGGGATCAAGGCAACGGGGTCACGGGTTAACCATGGGTTCATGGCAAGAGGGTAATGGGTTCAGGCAAGAGGGTCATGGGTTAACCAAGGCATCATGGCAAGAGGGTCATGGATTAACCATGGGATCATGGCAAGAGGGTCATGGGTTTACCATGTGATAATGACAAAAGGGTCATGGGTTAACCATTGGATAAGGCCCAGAGTGGCATGGGTTAACAATTTGATCATGGCAACGATGTCATGGGTTAACCATGCGACCATCGCAAGAGCGTCTTGGGTTAACCATGGGATTATGCAACGCGGTCATGGCTTAACAAAGGGATCATGGCAAGTGGGTCATGGGTTAACCAAGGGATCATGGCAAGAGGGTCATGGGTTAACCTTGTGATCATGGCACGAGGGCCACGTGTTAACCATGGGATTAAGGCAACGGGGTCATGGGTTAACCTTGGGAACATGGCAACGGGATCATGGGTTAACCATGGGATCATGAAAAGAGGGTCATGGGTTAACCATGGGATCATGGCAAGAGGGTCATGGGTTAAGCATGGGATCCTGGATATTGGTCACATGATAACCATGGGATCATGGCAAGAGGGTCACGGGTTAACCATGGGATCATGGCATGATGGTCATGGGTTAACCTTGGGATCATGGCAACGGGGTCATGGGTTAACCATTGGTTCTTGGCAAGAGGGTAACGGGTTAACCATTGGATCATGGCAATAGGGTGTTGGGTTAACCATGGAATCATGGCAAGAGGGTCATGGTTTAACCATGGGATCATGGCACGAGGATCATTTGTTAACCATGTGATAATGACAAGAGGGTCTTGGGTTAACCATTGGATCCTGGCAATACCGTCATGGGTTAACAATGGGATCAAGGCACCGGGGTCATGGATAACCATGGGATCATGGAAAGAGGCTCTTGGTTTAACCATGGGATCTTGCCAAAAGGGTCATGGGTTAACCATGGGAGCATGACAATAGGGTCATGGGTTAACCATGAGATCATGGCAAGAAGGGCATGGGTTAACCATGTGATCATGGCAAGAGGGCCATGGGTTAACTACGGAATAAAGGCAACGGGATCATGTGTTAATCATGGGATCATGGCAAGTGGGTCTTGGGAAAACCATGGGATCATGGCAAGAGGTTCATGGAGTAACCTTGTGATCATGGCAAGAGGGTCATGGGTTAGCCACGTGGTCATAGCAAGGGGGTCATCGATTAACCTTGGGATCCTGGTAAGAGGGTCATGGGTTAACCATGGGTTCATGGTAAGATGGTCAAGATTTAACCATGGGATAACAGTAAGTGGTTCATGGGTTAACCACGTGATCATGGCAAAAGGGTCATGGGTTAACCATGGGATCATGGCAAAGGGGTCATGGGTTAAAAATGGGATCTTGGCAAGAGGGCCAGGGGTTTACCATGGGTTCATGGAAAGTGGATCATGGGTTAACCACCGAATCATGGCAAGAGGGTAATGTGTTAACCATGGGATCGTGGCAACAGTGTCATTGGTTAACCATGGAATCATCTTAAGAGGGTCATGGGTTAACCATGGGATCATGGCAACACGGTCATGGGTTAACCATGGGATCATGGCAAGTGGGTCATGGGTTAACCATGGGTTCATGGCAAGAGGGTCATGGGTTAACCACGGGATCATGGCAATGAGGTCATGGGTTAAGCATTAGATCATGGCAATAAGGCCATGGGTGAACCTTGTGATCGTGGCAAGAGTGCCATGGGTTAACTATGGGATAAAGGCTATGGGAACATGGGTTAACCATGGGATCATGGCAAGAGTGTCATGGGTAAACCATGGGGTCATGGCAAGAGGTTCATGAGTTAACCATGGGATCGTGGCAACAGGGTCAAGGGTTAACCATGGGATCATGGCAAGAGGGCCATAGGTTAACCATTGGAACCTGGCAAGAGTGTCATGGGTTAACCACGTGGTCATGGCAAGAGGGTCATGGGTTAACCTTGGGATCATGGCAACGGGGTCACGGGTTAACCATGGGTTCATGGCAAGAGGATAACGGGTTAACCATGGGATCATGGCAAGAGGGTCTTGGGTTAACCATGTGATATTGACAAGAGGGTCACGGGTTAACCGTTGGATAATGGCATGAGGGTCATGTGTTAACAATGGGATCATGGCAACGATTTCATGGGTTAACCATAGGATCATCGCAAGAGGGTCTTGGGATAACCATGGGATCATGGCAACGCGGTCATGGGTTAACCAAGGGATCATGGCAAGAGGGTCATGGGTTAACCAAGGGATCATGGCAAGAGGGGGATGGGTTAACCTTGTGATCATGGCAAGAGGGCCACGGGTTAACCATGGGAATAAGGCAACGGGGTCATGGGTTAACCTTGGGATCATGGCATTGAGATCATGGTTTAACCATGGGATCAAGAAAACAGGGTCATGGGTTAACCATGGGATCATGGCGAGAGGGTCATGGGTGAACCATGGGATCCTAGCAAAAGGGTCACGTGTTAACCATGGGATCATGGCAAGAAGGTCACGGGTTAACCATGGGATCATGGCATGAGGGTCGAGGGTAACCCTGGGATCTTGGCAACAAGGTCATAGGTTAACCGTGGGTTCATGGCAAGAGGTTAATGGGTTAAGCAAAGGATCATGACAATAGTATGATGGGTTAAACATGGAATCATGGCAAGAGGGTCGTGGATTAACCATGGGATCATGGCAAGAGGGTCATGGGTTAACCATGTGATAATGACAAAAGGGTCTTGGGTTAACCATTGGATCATGGCATGACAGTCATGGGTTAACAATGGGATCGAGGCAACGGGGTCATGGATAACCATAGGATCATCTCAAGAGGGTCATGGGTTAACCATGGGATCATGGCAACACGGTCATGGGTAAGCCATAGGATCATGGCAAGAGGGTCTTGGGTTAACCATGGGATCTTGGCAAGTGGGTCATGGGTTAACCGTCGAAGCATGGCAATAGCGTCATGGGTTAACCATGAGATCATGGCAAGAAGGCCATGGGTTAACCATGTGATCATGGAAAGCGGGCTATGGGTTAATAAAGGCAACTAGATCATGGGTTAACCATGGGATCATGGCAAGAGGGTCATAGGTAAACAATGGGATTATAGCAAGAGGTTCCTCAGTTAACCAAGGGATCATGGCAAGAGGGTCAAGAGTTAACCATGGGATCATGGCAAGAAGGCCTTGGAGTAACCATGTGATCATGGCAAGAGGGTCATGGGCTAGCCTCGTGGTCATAGCAAGGGGGTCATCGATTAACTATGGGATCCTGATAAGTGGGTCCAGGGTTAACCATGGGTTCAATTTAAGAGGGTCATGGGTTAACCATGGGTTCATGGCAAGAGGGTCCTGATTTAACCATGGGATAACGGTAAGTGGTTCATGGGTTAACCACGTGGTCATGGCAAAAGGTTCATGGGTTAAAAATGGGATCTTGGCAAGACGGCCAAGGGTTTACCATTGGTTCATGGTATAGGGATCATGGGTTAACCATGGGATCATTGCATGAGGGTCAAGGGTTAACCAAGGGAACATGGCAAGAGGGTCATGGATTAACCATGGGATCCTGGCAAGAGAGTCATGGGTTAACCAAGTGATCCCGGTGAGTGGGTCAAGGGTTAACCATGGGTTCATGGCAAGAAGGACATGGGTTAACCATGGGTCATCCCAAGAGAGTCGTGAGTTGACCATAGGATAATGGTAAAAGGGCCAGGGGTTAACCATGGGAACCTGCCAAGAGGGTCATACCTTAATGACGTGGTCATGGCAAAAGGTTCATTGGTTAACCATAGGATCCTGGCAAGAGGTTCATGGGTCAACGATGGGATAATGGCAAGAGGCTCCTGGGTTAACCATGGGATCATGGCATGAGGGTCATGGGTTAACCATGGGATCATGGCAACGGGGTCATGGGTTGACCATGGGTTCATGGCATGAGTGTAATGGGTTAACCACGGGATCATGGTGTCATGGGTTAACGATGGAATCATCTCACGAGGGTCATGGGTTAACCATGGGATCATGGCAACACGGTCATGGGTTAACCATGGGATCATGGCAAGAGGGTCATGGGTTAACCATGGTTTCATGGCAATAAGGTAATGGGCTAACCATTAGATCATGGCAAGAAGGACATGGGTTAACTATGGGATAAAGGCAACGGGATCATGGGTTAACCATGGGTTCATGGCAAGAGGGTCATAGGTAAACCATGGGATCATGGCAAGAGGGTCATGAGTTAACCATGGGATCATGGCAAGAGGGTCAAGGGTTAACCGTGGGATCATGGCAAGAGGGCCATGGAGTAACCATGTGATCATGGGAAGAGGGTCATGGGTTAGCCATGTGGTCATAGCAAGGGGGCCATCGGTTAACCATGGGATCCTTGTAAGTGGATCCTGGGTTAACCATGGGTTCATGGCAAGAGGGTCATACGTTAACCATGGGTTCATGGCAAGAGGGTCATAATTTAACCATGGAATAACTGTAAGTGGTTCATGGGTTAACCACGTGGTCATGGCAAAAGGGTCTTGGGTTAACCATGGGATCATGGCAAAGGGGTCATGGGTTAAAAATGGGATTTTGGCAAGAGGACCAGGGGTTTACCAAGGGTTCAAGGCAAGAAGGCCATGGGTTAACCATTTGATCATGGCAAGAGTGCCATGGGATAACTATGGGATAAAGGCAACGGGATCATGTGTTAACCATGGGATCATGGCATGGGTAAACCATGGGATCATGGCAAGAGGTTCATGAGTTAACCATGGGATCATGCAAGGGGGTCAAGGGATAACCTTGGGATCATGGCAAGAGGGCCATGGGTTAACCATTGCAACCTGGCAAGAGGGTCATGGGTTAACCACGTGGTCATGGTAAAGGTGTCATGGATAAACAATGGGATCCTGGCAAGAGGGTCATGGGTTAACGATGGGATCGTGGCAAGAGGGTCATGGGTTAACCATGGGATCATGGCATGAGGGTCATGGATTAACCTTGGTATCATGGCAATGGGGTCACGGGTTAACCGTGGGTTCATGACAAGAGGGTAATGGGTTAACCATTGGATCATGGCAATAGTGTCATGGGTTAACCACGGAGTCCTGGCAAGAGGGTCATGGATTAACCTTGGGATCATGGGAATAGGGTCACGGGTTAACCATGTGATAATGACAAGGTGTTCAAGGGTTAACCAGTGGATCATGGCATGACGGTCATGGGTTATCAATGGGATCATGGCAATGGTGTCATGGGTTATCCATGGGATCATCATAAGAGGGTCATGGGTTAACCATGGGATCATGGCAATAGTGTCATGGGTTAACCATGGCATCATGGCAAGAGGATCATGGGTTATCCATGGGATCATGGCATAGGGTCTTGCATTATACATGGGACCATGGCAAGAGGGTCAAGGGTTAACCATGGTATCATTGCAAGAGAGACATGGGTTAACCATGGGATCTTGGTAAATGGGTCTAGGGTTAACCATGGGTTCATGGCAAGAGGGTCAAGGGTTATCCTGTGGATCATGGCAACGGTATCATGGGTTAACCATGGTATCACTGCAAGAGGGTAATGGGGTAACCATGGGATCATGGCAACGAGGTCAAGGGTTAACCCTAGGATCATAGCAAGAGGGTCATGGGTTAACCATGAGGTCATGGCATGAGGGTCATCGGTTAACCTTGGGATCATGGCAACGGGGTCACGGGTTTACCATGGGTTCATGGCAATAGGGTAGTGGGTTAACCATGGGATCATGGCAATAGTGTCAAGGATTAACCATGGGATCATGGCAACGGGATCATATGTTAACCATGGGATCATCGCAACAAGATCATGGGGTAACCATGGGATCTTGAAAAGAAGGTCATGGGTTAACCATGGGATCATGGCGATAGGATCATGGGTTAACCATGGGATTCTGGTAAGAGGGTCATGGGTTAACCATGGGATCGTAGCAAGAGGGTCATGGGGTTACCACTTGATCATGGCAATGGTGTCATGGTTTAACCACGGAATCATGGCAAGAGGGTCATGGATTATCCTTGGGATCATGGCAAGAGGGTCATGGGTTAACTATGTGATATTGACAAGAGGGTCACGGGTTAAATAATGGATCATGGCATGACGGTCAAGGGTTATCAATGGGATCATGGCAATGGTGTCATGGGTTAACCATGGGATCATCGCAAGAGGGTCATAGGTTAACCATGGGATCAGGGCAATAGTGTCATGGGTTAACCATGGAATCATGGCAAGAAGGAAATGGGTTAACCATGGGATCTTGGCAAGCGGGTCTTCAGTTAACCATGGGATCATGGCAAGAAGGTCAAGGGTTAACCATGTGATCATTACAAGAGGGTCATGGGTAAACCATTGGATCTTGGTAAGTGGGTCATAGGTTAACCATGGGTTCATGGCAAGAGGGTCATGTTTTAACCATGGGTTCATCTCTAGAGAGTCATGAGTTAACCATGGGATATTTTCAAGTGGGTCATTGGTTAACCACGTTCTCAGGGAAAATGGGTCATGGGTTAACCATGGGATCTTGGCAAGAGGGTCATGGGTTAACCACGTGGTCATGGCAAAAGGGTCATGGGTTAACCATGGGATCGTGGCATGAGGTTTATGGATTGACCCTTGGATCATCGCAATCGGGTCATGGGTTAACCATGGGTTCATGGCAAGAGGGCCATGGGTTAACCATTGGATCATGGAAATAGTGTTATGGGTTAACCATGGAATCATGGCAAGAGGGTCATGTATTAACCATGGGATCATGGGAAGAGGTTAATGGTCTAACCATGTGATAATGACAAGAGGGTCAAGGGTTAACCATTGGATCATGGCATGACGGTTATGGGTCATCGTTGGGATCATGGCAATGGTGTCATGGGTTAACTAGGGGATCATCACAAGAGAGTAATGGGTTAACCATGGGATCATGGCAATAGTGTCATGGGTTAACCTTGGCATCATGGCAAGAGGGTCATGGGTTAACCATGGGATCATGGCAAGAAGGTCTTGCATTAGACATGGGATAATGGTAAGAGGGACAAGGGTTAACCATGGGATCGTTGCAAGAGAGTCATGGGTTCACCAGGTGATCCCGGTAAGGGGGTCATGGGTTAACCATGGGTTCTTGGCAAGAGGGTCATGGATTAACCGTGGGAACATGGCAAGAGGGTGATGGGTTTACCATGTGATCATGGCAATAATGTCATGGGTTAACCATGGCAACATGGCAAGAAGGTCTTGGATTAACCATGGGATCATGGCAAGAGGGTCTTGCGTTAAACATGGGATCATGGCAAGAGGGTAAAGGGTTAACCACGGGATCTTTTCAAGAGAGTCATGGGTTAACCATGGGATCCTGGTAAGTGGGTAATGGGTTAACCTTGGGTTCATTGCAAGAGGGTCATGGGTTATCCATGGGTTCATTGCAAGAGAATCATAAGTAACCATGGGATAATGGCAAGCGGGTCATGGGTCAACCATGGGATATTGGCAAGTGGGTCATAGGTTAACCACGTGGTCAGGGCAAATGGGTCATGGGTTAACCACGTGGACATGGCAAAAGGGTCATGGGTTAACCATGGGATCCTGGCAAGAGGGTCATGGATTAACCCTTGGATTATGGCAACGGGGTCATGGGTTAACCATGGGATCATGGCAAGAGGGTAATGGGTTAACCATTGAATCATGTCATTAGATTCATGTGTTAACCACGGAATCATGGCAAGAGGGTCATGGATTAACCTTGGGATCATGGCAAGAGGGTCATGGATTAAACATGTGATAATGACAAGGGGGTCAAGGGTTAACCATTGGATCATGGCATGACGGTCATGGGTTATCAATGGGATCATGGCAATGGTGTCATGGGTTAACCATGGGATCATCACAAGAGGGTCATGGGTTAACCATGGGATCATAGCAAGATGGTCATGGGTTAACCATGGGATCATGGCATGAGGGTCATGGGTTAACCATGGTCATCAAGGCATGAGGGTCATGGGTTAACCCTGGGATCAAGGCAACGGGGTCTTGGGTTAACCATGGGTTCATGGCAAGAGTGTAATTGGTTAACCATTGGATCATGGCAATAGTTTCATGGGTTAACCACCGAATCATGGCAAGAGGGTTATGGATTAACCTTGGGATCATGGCAAGAGAGTCATCGGTTAACCATGTGATAATGACAAGATGGTCATGGGTTAACCATTGGATCATGGCACGACGGGCCAGACGGTCATGGGTTAACCACGTGGTCATGGCAAAAGGGTCATGGGTTAACCATGGTATCCTGGAAAGAGGGTCATGGGTTAACCCTGTGATCATGGCAACGGTGTCATCGGTTAACCTTGGGATCATCACAAGAGGGTCATGGGTTAACCATGGGATCATGGCAATGCGGTCAAAGGTTAACCTTGGATGATGGCAAAAGGGTCATGGGTTAACCTTGAGATCATCACATGAGGGTCATCGGTTAACCTTGGGATCAACGCAACGGGGTCATGGGTTAAAAATGGGTTCATCGCAAGAGGATCATGGGCTAACTATGTGATAATGACAAGTGGGTCATGGGTTAACAATTGGATCAGTGCATGAGGGTCATGGGTTAACAATGGGTTCAGGGCAACGACGTCATAGGTTATCCATAGGATCATCGCAAGAGGGTCTTGGGTTAACCATGGGATCATGGCAACGCGGTCATGGGTTAACCCTGGGCTTATGGAAAAAGGGTCATGGGTTAACCATGGGAACATGGCAAGAGGGTCATGGGTTAACCTTGTGATCATGGCAAGAGGACCGTGGGTTAACCATGGGATAAATGCAACGGGGTCATAGGTTAACCTTGGGAACATCGCAAGAGGGTAATGGGTTAACCTTGTGATCATGGCAAGAGGACCATGAATTAACCATGGGATAAAGGCAACGGGGTCATGGGTTAACCATGGGATCATGAAAAGAAGGTCCAGGGTTAACCATGGGATCATGGCAAGAGGGTCATGGGTTAACCATGGTATTCTGGCAAGAGGGTCAAGGGTTAACGATGGTATCATAGCAAGATGGTCATGGGTTAACCATGGGATCATGGCATTAGGGTCATGGGTTAACCATGGGATCATGGCAAGAGGGTCATGGGTTAACCCTGGGATCAAGGCAACGGGGTCATGGGTTAACCATGGGTTCATGGCAAGAGGGTAATGGATTAACCATTGGATCATGGCAACAGCGTCATGGGTTAACCACCGAATCATGGCGAGAGGGTCATGGATTAACCTTGGGATCATGTCAAGAGGGTCATGTGTTAATCATGTGATAATGACAAGATGGTCATAGGTTAACCATTGGATCATGGCATGACGGTCATGGGTTACCAATGGGATCATGGCAATAATGTCATGGGTTAACAATGGGATCATCGCAAGAGGGGTCATGGGTTAACCATGGGATCATGGTAATAGTGTCATGCGTTAACCTTGGAATCATGGCAAGAGGGTCTTGAGTTTACCATGGGATCATCGCAAGAGGGTCTTAGGTTAACCATGGGATCATGGCAACGCGGTCATGGGTTAACACTGGGCTTATGGCAAACGGGTCATGGGTTAACCACGGGAACACGGCAAGAGGGTCATGGGTTAACCTTGTGATCATGGCAAGAGGACCATGGATTAACCATCTGATAAAGGAAATGGGATCCTAGGTTAACCATGGGAACATGGCAAGAGGGTCATGGGTTAACCTTGTGATCATGGCAAGAGGACCATGGATTAACCATGGGATGAAGACAACGGGGTCATCGGTTTACCATGGGATCATGAAAAGAAGGTCAAGGGTTAACCATGGGATCATGGCAAGAGGGTCATGGGTTAACCATGAGATTCTGGCAAGAGGGTCAAGGGTTAACCATGGGATCATAGCAAGATGGTCATGGGTTAACCATCAGATTATGGCATGAGGGTCATGGGTTAACCATGGGATCATGGCAAGAGGGTCATGGGTTAACCCTGGGATCAAGGCAACGGGGTCATGGGTTAACCATGGGTTCATGGCAAGAGGGTAATGGGTTAACCATTGGATCATGGCAACAGTGTCATGGGTTAACCACCGAATCATGGCAAGAGGGTTATGGATTAACCTTGGGATCATATCAAGAGGGTCATGGGTTAACCATCTGATAATGACAAGATGGCCGTGGGTTAACCATTGGATCACCGCATGACGGTCATGGGTTATCAATGGGATCATGGCAATGGTGTCATGGGTTAACAATGGGATCATCGCAAGAAGGGTCATGGGTTAACCATGGGATCATGGTAATAGTGTCATGGGTAAATCCTGGAATCATGGCAAGAAGGTCATGGGTTAACCATGGAATCATAGCACGAGGGTCTTGAGTTAACCATGGGATCATGGCAAGAGGGGCAAAGGTTAACCATGGGATCATTGCAAGAGGGTCATGGGTTAACCATGGGATCCGCGTAAGTGGGTCATGGGTTAACCATGGGTTCATGTCAAGAGGGTCATGGGTAAACCATGGGTTCATCGCAAGATAGTGATAAGTTAACCATGGGAAAATGGCACATGGGTCATGGGTTAACCACGTGGTCATGGCAAAAGGATCATGGGTTAGCCATGGGATCGTGGCAGCAGGGTCATGGATTAACCACGTGGTCATGGTAAAAGGGTCATGGGTTAACCATGGGATCCTGGCAAAAGGGTCATGGGTTAAACCTTGGTTCATGGCAACGGGGTCATGGGTTAACCATGGGTTCATGGTAAAACGGTAATGGGTTAACCATGGGATCCTTGGAATAGTGTTATGGGTTAACCATGTAATCATGGCAAGAGGGTCATGGATTAACCATGGGATCATGGCAAGAGGGTCATGGGCTAACCATGTGATAATGACAAGAGGGTCATGGGGTAACCATTGGATCATTGCATGAGGGTTATGGGTTAACAATGGGATCATGGTAACGGTGTCATGGGTTACCCATGTAATCATCGCCAGAGGGTCTTGGATTAACCATGGGATCATGGCAACGCGGCTATGGGTTAACCCTGGGATAATAGCAAGAGGGTCATGGGTTAACCAAGGGATCATGGCAACGAGATCATGGGTTAACCATGTGATTCTGGCAAGAGGGTCATGGGATAACCATGGGATCATAGCAAGATGGTCATGGGTTAACCATGGGATCATGGCAAGAAGGTCATGGGTTAAGTATGGGATCATGGCATGAGGGTCATGGGTTAACCATGGGATCATGGCATGCGGGTCATGGGTTAACCCTGGGATCCTGGCATGAGGGTCATGGGTTAACCCTGGGATCAAGGCAACCGGGTCATTGGTTAACCATGGGATGTTGGCAACGATATCATGGGTTAACCCCGAGATTTTGGCAAGAGGGTCATGGGTTAACCAGGGGATCAAGACAATAGGGTCATGGGTTAACGCTGGGATCATGGCAACGGGGTCGTGGGTTAACCACGGGTTCATGGCAAGAGGGTAATGGGTTAACCATTGGATCATGGCAATAATGTTAAGGGTAAACCATGGAATCATGGCAAGAGGGTCATGGGTTCACCTTGGGATCATGGCTAGAGGGTCATGGGTTAACCTTGTTATCATGGCAAGAGGGTCGTGGATTAACCATGGAATAAAGTCAACGGGGTCATGGGTTATCCATGGGATTATGGCAACGGGATCATGGGTTAACCTTGGGATCTTGAAAAAAGGGTCATGGTTAACCAAGGGATAATGGCAAGAGGGTCATGGGTTAACCACGTGGTCATGGCAAAAGGGTCATGGGTTAACCATGGGATCCTGGAAAGAGGGTTGAGACACCCCGTTGTGCCCCATTGTATTATTACATTAAAACCTTAATATTTATTTACTTAATCGCGCGTTTATCGTTGAAAATACGTAAATATTAAAACTTATTTAATTATCATATAACTTCTGCAGATTTAAAACACACCAACGTTAATATATATATATACACACCTGTTTATTTATGACAATACCAAAACACGGTTAAGGGTACCCTCTCAGTAGGATCCCTCACAGGTATAAACTGCACTACAGACATACTTAGCAGAAATATAAATACTACTTAGACACACTGGCCATAATGTGTATACTCTAATCACCATGGATCACAGCTCGACATCCTGCATCCGGTTCATACGGAGTTCCATCTAACTCCTCAGCAATTGGTTCCTCCATCGGTTCTTCTCGTACGATCACATCAGAAATAAAATACAACACACAGAAAGATATAGGGGATAAGAAACAGTTCTATCATTAAAGCGGAAAAGAATCATAGCATAAAATATAATAACCGTCAACCACACACATCACACCTAACTAGAAATCATCCTCAAATTACGATATCACCCTCTACTTTCAACTTCTGTAATTCAACATTTATACTAATATGGTAATATATACTCCTGTCACACTAGTCAGTAGTCCAGAACTATTTAGGGTCAAAACTCGGTGCGCCACTATTCCCTAATCTCTCATAGGAAATAGTGCATAAGCACAGTATGCATCACTATTTCCCCCATTGGAAATAGCACATAAGCACAAAAGACCTTATAATTCGGTGCGCCACTATTCCCTAATCTGTAATAGGAAATAGTGCATAAGCACGGTATGATTCTCACTGACTTTTATCAATAGCAACCTAGTACCTCAAGCTTTTCCTCACAACCTCCACTTACATTCTATATCACATCACTTCTATAAACTAATAGCTAGGCACTTCTAATTCATGTTCAAAACTCTCACCCAAACAAAATACCTTCGAGCAATATATATCTTTCCTTAAAATAATCTAAGCATAGTATTAAACCCAGGCAGATCATGCGTAACACATTAATCAACAGAATATTCAAATATCTCAATATCATATACAGCAATTTATCACAACCAACTCATAATAATCAAACCAAATAAATAACAAAGTCAGACTCTGTCTCGGCCAGGCCGTGATAGTCATCACGGCCGTGACAGACAACAAACATCCTCAATATCATAAATATTCAAACACCGAATAATACATCACATGCAGATGGAATACCTCAACCAGCGTATCACAGTAAATTTGATAACATAAAATCAAACATCCTCAAATACTTAAAATCAACTTAATGTCGATAAACCTACAATCCTTGAATCCGTTGGTTTTACAGACAATGTTTCCAATGTGATTTTGGTCTTGTCGATTACTCAACTACTAGTAGGGTTTAGGTCGCCCTACACAATTATTATAGAATATACTACTTATCGATTCCGACGATAGGATGATTCTTTCCCCCACCTGAGTTATCATCGGAAACACGTGCACGACGATCCTCGCTATCACACCACAGCTTAATAGTTTCACCTTGAACCAAACAACATAACTATAATTAATCAAATGACAACCATCTATGACACTTTAGGGCTAGGTTCGGCCAAAACTTAGAAAATAGTTTTAGGGTTATCTTCTTAATGCCATCCTTTGAATCCTAGTTACTAGAGTCTTAACTAACATAGATCACTTATTACAAGACTAAAATTTGAAACAAAATCCTCTAAACTTTAGGGTTAGGGTTTCGGCCCATATTAGGAAAATAGACTAGGAAATTTAGTTGGATTCAAGCTCTTGGATTTAGATCATATAAGTATTAGAGAGCTCAAATCAAGCATTAGATTTCTAAAATGAAAACAAAATCATCAAACCCTCCTTTGAGTGAGATTCTGCCACTTAAATAAAATAGGGAAGGAAAATGTTTTTGATTACATGCTCTTGGATAATGAAAGTGTAAGACATCACAAGATCATAGAAATTGGTTTCACATTAAAAGGATTTTTCTACAATTTTTAGAATTATTTGAAGTTCTAGATCTAGGAATGGAAATTTTTGAAAACTTGATGATCATGGCTTGATCTTACAAAATAAATGAAGGATAAGACTTAGATGATTAATGAGAATAGATTTTACCACTTGAAGATTGAAGAAATGAAGAAAATGATCAACCTTCACTATGTTGAAAACTGGACAGCTTGAGGGTGTGATGGTATTGTGAGTGTATATCACAATATAATCATCCAAAAATTACGAACTTTGGTTTTATAGAAGGATAAGAAGAAAAGGAACAACTTTGGTGTTGAAGGTTTCATTTGGTTCGGATCATAACAGGGGTGAAAAGGGACTTCTTTCTGCTATTTCGTGGGTTGCTGAGAATTCTGGGCAGTTTCGGTATTTTGATTCTATCTCCCAATCCACTTATCCGTTTTTGATGATCTTTAGCTTGTTGGAAAGAAGAGAGAAAGAGGAACATTTATGTTGAGTGTTTTTCGAGTTTCAGAAACGAAGAGGGTCATATGTTTGGTGAGGATTCGGTGTTCTTACGGTTTTGTAACTTAGTTGGTGAGGAAGATGAAGAGAATGAAGAAGATGAGTGAAATGGTGAGGGAGGCCACGGTTTGGAGGGTATTTATAGGGGTTGGTTGTGCCACTTTAGAAGGGTTTAGTAGGAATGAGTTGGCTTGTTCAAAGGATTAAAGTGCAAATAATTCCAAGGGACCATTTTGCAAAGATGCCAAAAGTATAAGGACTATTTTGCAAATTGTCAATAAGTTGTAATGATGACCATTTGCCACATTAAATGTGGTCTTATATTGACTATCTTGGGCTGATTTTCTTCATAAGATATTTTAAGGAAACCCTAGAACACTTGAGAAGATTTGAGAATGTTGTAGAATAATGTAGAAGAATGTAAAATGGTGTGGAATGTAGTAGAAAATTCTAGATTGCTCTTTGCTCATCCAAGATGAGGGAAGCCCCTTCTCCCTCATGGGCTTGCGCATGGGCCTACTAAATTTGGGCTTGGATTCATTTTTGTGGGGCCCACTAAAAGATTTAAGCTTAAGCATGACATAGGAAACCTATATGGTTTCAAATGGGCTTCATTGAATTAATCCATGGACTAGGATTTTGGGCTTCATGGCCACGGTCCAATAAGGGATTTGGAACAAAGATTCTGGCCCAACTCACTTAGAAAACCTAGAAACTAACTTAGGGACCAAAGTGTAATTAATAGAAAGTTCAGGGACTTAAGCGTAAAATTCAAAAAATTTCACTTTAACCCTGTAGAACCTTCTAGACTTACAAGTATGATTCATCCCATTGAATCATTTCAAAATCCTAAGATAAACTCTTCATCTGCTCTTGAAAACTCCGAAATCCATTCTGCCGCACACACGATTACCTATTACGCCCAAAAAACGTAAATTATTTTATTTTTTCTGAAATAATTCTAAAAATACAGAGTTGTAGGAAATAAAATAAAAACCTTAAGTCTTTCGTTCACGAATTAAAATTAGGTTTTCTGCTCAGTAAAATTATACTGTCAGTGAAAACAGCGGGCCGGGATTCGCCCGTCGTTTCAACCTAAATTTTAATCGTAGCTTCCTACATTCAAGTAGGATTGAGTTATGAACTCCGTTTATTTAAAATAATTTTCTAATACTCATATAAAAATATACAAATAATCGTTCGCATTTCGAGTATTTTGAAACAGTAAAAATCGGGGTGTTACATTACTACCCCTCTTAGAAAAAATTCCATCCTCGGAATTTCTTAACTCAAAACTAGACATCATCTTGTAATCGTATCTTAATTTAAAGATCCCACAATATATTTCTCATCGTTGTCTTCCTCTAAATGATAGCGGTACTTCATAACATAATTCATCCTTATATCATTCTATTTATCCTCGAACTTATCCATCACTATATTCTATTCATTGTTCTTAACCTTTCCAACTTGTTCTAACATCCTTAAAGGACATAGTCAAAACTTAATCCCTTCCTCTTCTTACTACTGCTCCACTAGAGAACCTTATTTCAACATCTAACAC
Source organism: Sophora flavescens (assembly GCA_030762895.1). Lineage (NCBI taxonomy): Eukaryota > Viridiplantae > Streptophyta > Magnoliopsida > Fabales > Fabaceae > Sophora > Sophora flavescens. The sequence goes on from CM061069.1 coordinate 2,372,386, forward strand.
CCGTAATTAACACCACAATCAAAACTATCCTAACTTCCCACTTCATGTATCCAATCCCAGTCTTAGTTCCTTAGAATGTATTTCACTATTCTAGATTATATCAAAATCATACCTTTCAAGTCTCCAAATAAACATCTCAACACTCCGTAAGATAAATTGCAATCAAAAGAACAACACTTGTTAGGATTATATATCTAACTTAACAAATTTGAATTCCTCCAGTAACCTCAATTTACATCCGAAATAAACTTTTCTGCTCATATTCAACTTAGGTGAAATTACTATATATACTTTCCTTTATTAACCAAGGGTTCATGGCAAGAGGGTAATGGGTTAACCATTTCATATTGGCAATAGTGTCTTGGGTTATCCATGGAATCATGGCAAGAGGGTCATGGATTAACCTTGGAATCAAGGCAAGAGGGTGATGTGCGTGGATTCCGGCAACTGAACCGGATTCGTTGCCAAGTAATAAAAAGATCAATCCCACAGGGACCGTGATCTCAAATCACAACTAATTATCAAATCAATTAAATTGGACTATATAAAAAAGGATTTTTAAAAGGTTTTTATTTTTTAAATAAGGATCAAATAACAATCAAATTTAAAGTTGCAATTAAACGAAAAAGGAAAGGAAATCAGTTTGGGGTCTTTTCAAATCTAAAGAGATTCCTAGGAATTGGGTTACCAACAAGATTGTTCATGTTACCAAATTGACTACCCCTTGTTAATTATCAAAATTACATTGAAGGCAAATTTATCCTAAATATGTTAATGCTCCCTCTCGGGTTACAAAAATCGTGCCCAATTAAACCAACCCCTACTCTCGTGGTAGTTGAATTTAGATTGAACCCTTTAAGTTTTGTGACAATTCGTTAACCCTCGAAGGACCGCTTCTAACTCTCGTGATTTAAGTCCTAAGTCTGATTCTATAGATCCGATACCTAAGTTCACCGCTAGGTCCCTCCTTAGAATATCTATGACACGCAAATAAGTGGCCACCGAATTTATGAGTAATTAAAACAATAGAAATCAGATCTAAAGCAAAATCAAAATTAACAAAGGTAAAACATCAATTCGTAACATAAATCAGATCTTGGGCATAGCCACAATCCCTAGAAATAAAGCTACTACTCAAGCATTGCCATGGTGATGACAAGCTTGGTTAACAAAAACATGAAATAAAACCTAAGAGAAGAGAAGAAGAAGAAGAAGAAGAAGAGAATCCTAATTTTGCCTAAGTGTAGCAGCCCAAAAGTCCCCCTAAGTCTCTGCCTAATTGACTTATTTATAGATTAGGGTAATTTGAATCCCAATCAAACACGAATTCAGATCAAATCAGTTTCTACAGATCCAAATATTGCGCGTCACTGCCATGATGGCCATCACGGCCAGGCCGTGACAGATCCTGCCTTGGAGGTTGCTTCACTGGTTGGTCTGTCACAACGGTGACCACCATCACAGCTTGGCCGTGATCAGTTCGGCCTGTGAGGGTCTGGTTCAGCTGACATGTCACGGCCATGATGGGCATCACGGGCTGGCCGTGACCAGTTCTGACTTTTCCATTCTTTCTTTTAAGCTCTACTCGATCACGGCCGTGATGGCTGTCACAGCTAAGCCTTGATAGGCTCTGTTTGGCTCATTTTCTTTACTTTTCAAGATCCATCTTCATGCAAGCTCCATCATGGTTAATCTTGAGCATTTTAATCCTTAATTCCTGCACAACAACACCACAAAACCGCCTTACACGTTCCAAGGTAAAAACTACCAAAAATCAAACTAGAAATGCCTAAACTATATGAAAATGCATGCAAAATGTCAATGAAATATGAGGTGAAATCACACTCATCAAACCACCCCAAGCTTAAGACTTTGCTTGTCCTCAAGCAATCACTAAGGCTAGACAATATAAATAATCAGAGCATGGATAGTGAACCAAGAACCCGAGTAATTAATCCAAGTGACAGACATTTTCAAATAAGAAACCAAGAGACAATCAATTTCAAGTCCAATTAGAAGCTTAGGTTTTCTAGATTCATGTCTCTCACTAATTCGGGCACTCTTCTCACCTCACTCAAGTGTTTAAGGGTATATGACAATTCGCTCAATTTCCTCAAGGAAGGTACCCTACCATAAGCTTGACTATTAACCAAATCTCTATTTTATTAATGAAAACACATAAGAATCAAGAGGTCTTTTATTTTGGTTGTAATGGGCCATGGGATTAATTGTTAGGTGGGGAAATCAAGAAAGGAAAATTCAAGAAGGCTAAACAGAATATCAAAAATGCAAAGCATGACAACCTTCTAAAATACCTTTTTGGGCCTTTTAGTTCACTTTTCCACCTTTCTTTCTTTGTTTTTATTTTATTTCTAACTTTCTTTTTGCCATCCCCTTCTCCATTATTTTTACTTTATTTTATTTATTTGGAGAAGGGGAGATTTTCAATTCAAGAGAAATATTTTTCTAACTTTCTCATCCCACAATTGTATTTTTCACACTACCTTTTTACGCTTTTGCAATACTTTAAAAGGTGCCATACCAAGCATCATTCATCAAAATAATTCAAGGTACAAAGAAAAGTATTTTATTCTATTAGGCTCAAAATTGGGCAACTAAAGGGTAACATTTAATCAATAAAAGCTCAGAAGGCCAGAAAAATACCTAGTGCCTCAATCATTTTCAAATATGTTTTAAAAAAATTTTAAGTTTCAAAACTGTTTCAAGTCAAGTTCTAGAGAATACAATCTAAGAGGAATAAAACACTCTATCACAAAGAATGGGTAGATTTAGTGAGTACCCCTTTTTGGCTCAAAAATATCACATTTAGTAGTTTAAAATCAATGAGAACCAAAATTCTAAGAAACCACATGCTAATTATCAACTATCAAAAGACCATCTCAAGCATTTTTATTTGTAGCCTTATCACAAGAATGCAAAAAACTGGGTTCAAAAATTCACTATCTCAATTTATTCGGCACCAAGTTCTCATAATTTGATGCATAATCTAAACAAGGGGAAATCTAATCATGTGATCATACAAAACTATGCCTATATGAATGCAACATGAAAAATGCAAAAATGCAAAAATACCCCTACCCCAAGCTTAAAACGTACATTGTCCCCAATGTAAATAATCAAGTCGGAGGGAGGAGAAAAATGGAACAACTCACCGAGGTGGTAGAGGGTGCTGGCTCACATGCCAGTCAAAGAGCTGCTGGAAGATGTGTCATGGCCGTGATGCTCATCAAGGCTAGGCCGTGATCAATTTTGGTCTATAGGAGCTGGCCTGTCACGGCCGTGACTACCATCACGGCTAGGCCGTGATACATTCTGATCTTCAGGATCCTTCTCTTCACGCCAGTGATGGATATCACGGCTGGGATGTGATCCTTTCTGATCTTCTTTGGTTAGCTAATCACGGCCGTGACCACCGTCACGGCCTGGGGGTGATGACTTCTGACTTTATTATTCCTTGCCTTTTTTGCTCTTACTGCTTTCATAACCTGGAAATACTTGGCAAAACCATCAATTAGTGATCTTTCTTCTCTTAATCTACTCAAATTATTCAAAAACAAAATTCAAAAACAAATGGAAAAGGGAAAGAAAACTTGGGTTGCCTCCCAAGAATCGCTTATTTACGGTCTTAATCTTGACCATACTTCTTTCAATCAACCGGGGTCGGCTGGGCCTAGAAGTGCAAGAACACTTCTCTTCCATGGAAGTCCTTCAAAGAGTCGATTTTGTTCATATGGCCAATTGCGCTTTCGCTTTGCTCTTTTCACTCTGAGTTTCATAGCCTTACTTCCTCCCGGCGGAAGTTTTATTTCCACATGATGAGCAATCCAACTTCATCACCATTTGGTGCATCATTTGTCTTGCAAAGCTTCGGAGTTGCTTCCATGTTAAGCTTTTCCTTCACCTCTGGAGACATTATATCGATCCTGCACACATGACTCTCAAAAGGAGGGTTGTTATATGAGTTAGTCAAATCAAAATCTACCCTACCTTCCTCTAAAGAGAGCTTGCCATTTTTTACGTCTATTATCGCTCCAACTGTGGCCAAGAACGGCCTTCCTTGAAGATAGGGAATTTAGAATTCCCATTCATATCCAATATCGTGAAATCGGTAGGAATGAAAAATTTCCCTACTTTTACTGGAACATTCTCTAGTATGCCTAGAGGAGTTTTAGTTGAGCCATCCGCAAATTGTAAAGATAATTTGGATGGACTCAATTCCATGGTTCTTAACCTCTCGAAGATAGTAAGCGACATCAAACTCGAACTAGCCCCTAAGTCACATAAGGCTTTGTCTATTTTCACATCTCCGATTGAGCAAGCAATAGAGAAACTTCCTGGATCTTTTAGTTTAGGAGGCGTAATTGTTTTTATTATGGCATTATGCTCCTCAATTAAGCTCTTAGTCTCTATTTCTACTTGCTTTTTCTTGACCAACCTTTGTGGGAAAGGTTTTGGGGGTTGGTACGGTGGTGGAAGGACATATTTTGGCTCTATCTCTTCATCTTTGCTTATGTCCTCCTCACATTCCACATTCTTTTCAACCACCCCAAGCTTATCATCCCTCAAGTATATGGCATTACAATGTTCATTGGGATTAACTTCGGGTTGTCCCGGAAACGTACCCTTAGGTCTAGAATATGTACTAGCTTGTTGGGTAATCTGAGTTTCTAACATCTTATTATGGATGGCTAAGTTATCTACCTTCGATGCTAACTCTTTTATTGCCTCATTGACTGCCCTACCTTGTTGCCTAAACTCTTCATTTTGTTTTGTTTGAGTTTCAACAAAGTTTTCCAAGAGAGACTCAAGTTTCGACTTTTGTACCTTAGGATACCCCATTGCGGGTTTTCTATTACCTTGGCCTTCCTGGAATTCATGGTTCAACATGTTGTTGTAGTTCCCATAGGAGAGGTGAGGGCTATTATTCCTTCCTTGGTTGTAAGGATTTGGGGGAGCATAATTTGGCAACTTCGGGTTCGTGTCATAGAAGTTGTGACAAGAGTTCACTTGTTCCACCGAAGCACCGGATCCATGGGCAATACCTCGTGGGAACTCCATTATGTCATTTCCCTGCATTCCACAAATCTCACAAACAATATTAGTAGCACCTATTGAACTCACATTAGCCTTTTCAAGCTTATCAAAGCGTTTATTCAGTGAGTCAATTTTAGACATAATAAGATCAGTGCTATTCATTTCAAACTTACCCCCCGAAATCTTTTTCGGGTTATTACCTCTTTTCGAACCCCATTGGTGGTAGTTGGTGGCTACGTTTTCAATGATATTGAATGCTTCGGTCAGAGGTCTATTCATAAAGGCTCCGCCAGCTGCGAAGTCAAGTGACACCTTCGAAGAGTAATCCAATCCGTTGTAGAAGGTGTGCACTAATAACCACCTCTCGAGTCCATGATGTGGGCAAGACTCTAGCAATCCCTTGTAGCGATCCCAAGCTTCGGATAAGCATTCTCCATCCTTTTGGAAGAAGCCGGTGATCTGAGTTCGTAGGTAAGTTATCTTGGATGGAGGGAAGAATTTCTCCAAGAATGCCTGCTCCAGTTGGTCCCAAGTCGACAAGGTATTAGCGGGCACTTGCTTCAGCCAAGCTTTTGCCTTTCCAGTCAGAGAGGAGGGAAATAACCTCAAGCGAATAGCATCAATCGGGGCGCCATGAATTCTTATTGCATCGGTGAACTCCAAGAATGTCTCCACATGATCAGTCGGGTCCTCCGAGGGTAATCCTCCGAATTGATGTTGCCTAATCATGCTAATTAGCATAGGCGGTATAGTATAGTTCTCCGCCTCGATCTCTGGCCTAGCAATCCCAGTTCGCAAACCCCTCGCATTTGGGGCTGCGTAGTCCTTCAATGGCTTGGTATTCGGTAGATTCGCCATGAGTGGAATGGGAATCAACCTCTCTCTCCCTCTTTGTAGTCTCCTACGTCTATGAAAGGTCCTTTCGATTTCGAGATCAACTTCAATAAGGTTTCCAAGACTTTGGGATCTTTGCATAAAAGAGAAAAACATAGAGATAGATACTCTAGAAAAAAAAAGAGATAAATGAAAAAAAGATTTTTTTTAACAAAAAACAATTAAACATAGTGTACCATATTCGTTGCCAAGTAACAAAAAGATCGATCCCACAGGGACCGTGATCTCAAATCACAACTAATTATCAAATCAATTAAATTGGACTATATAAAAAAGGATTTTGAAAAGGTTTTGATTTTTGAAATAAGGATCAAGTAACAATCAAATTTAAAATTGCAATTAAACGAAAAAGGAAAGTAAATCAGTTTGGGGTTTTTTCAAAACTAAAGAGATTCCTAGGAATTGGGTTACCAACAAGATTGTTCATGTTACCAAATTGACTACCCCTTGTTAATTATCAAAATTTCTTTGAAGGCGAATTTATCCTAAATAAGTTAATGCTCCCTCTCGGGTTACAAAAATCGTGCCCAATTAAACCAACCCCTACTCTCGTGGTAGTTGAATTTAGATTGAACCCTTTAAGTTTTGTGACAATTCATTAACCCTCGAAGGACCGCTTCGAACTCTCGTGATTTAAGTCCTAAGTCTGATTCTATAGACTCGATACTTAAGTTCACCGCTAGGTCCCTCCTTAGAATATCTACGACACGCAAATAAGTGGCCACCGAATTTACGAGTAATTAAAACAATAGAAATCAGATCTAAAGCAAAATAGAAATTAACAAAGGTAAAACATCAATTCATAACATAAATCAGATCTTGGGCATAGCCCCAATCCCTAGAAATAAAGCTACTACTCAAGCATTGCCATGGTGATGACAAGCTTGTTAACAAAAACATGAAATAAAACCTAAGAGAAGAGAAGAGAGGAAGAAGAAGAATAAGAAGAAGAATAAGAATAATAAGAAGAAGAAGAAGAAGAAGAAGAAGAAGAAGATGAGAATCCTAATTTTGCCTAAGTGTAGCAGCCCAAAAGTCCCCCTAAGTCTTTGCCTAATTGCATTATTTATTGATTAGGGTAATTTGAATCCCAATCAAACACGAATTCAGATCAAATCAGTTTCTACAGATCCAAATATTGCGCGTCACGGCCGTGACAGATTCTGCCTTGGAGGTTGCTTCACTGGTTGGTCTGTCACACCCATGACCACCATCACGGCTTGGGCGTGATCAGTTCTGCCTGTGAGGGTCTGGTTCAGCTGACATGTCACGTCTGTGATGGGCATCACGGGCTGGCCGTGACCAGTTCTGACTATTCCATTCTTTCTTTTAAGCTCTACTCGATCACGGCCATGATGGTTGTCACGGCTAAGCCGTGATGGGCTCTGTTTGGCTCATTTTCTTTACTTTTGAAGCCCCATTTTCATGCAAGCTCCATCATGGTTAATCTCGAGCATTTTAATCCTTAATTCCTGCACAACAACACCACAAAACCGCCATACCCGTTCCAAGGTAAAAATTACCAAAAAACAAATTAAAATGCCTAAACTATATGAAAATGCATGCAAAATGTCAATGAAATATGAGGTGAAATCACACTCATCAGAGGGCCATGTGTTAACCATGTGATAATGACAAGAGGGTCATGGGTTAACCATTGGATCATGGCATGAGGGCCATGAGTTATCAATGGGATCATGGAAATGGGTTCAAGGGTTAACCATGGGATCACCGCAAGAGGGTCATGGGTTAACCATGGGATCATGGTAACGCGGTCATGGGTTAACCATTGGATCATGGAAAGAGGATCATGGGTTAACCATGGGATCATGGCAAGACTGTCATGGGTTAACCTTGTAATCATGGCAAGAGGGCCATGGGTTAACCATGGGATACAGGCAACGGGGACATGGGTTAACCATGGGATCGTGGGTTAACCATGAGTTCATGGCAAGAGGGTCATTGGTTAACCATGGGATCAAGGCAAGAGGGTCTTGGGTTAGCCATGGGATCATGGCAAGATGGTCATGCGTTAACCACGGGATCATGGCAAGAGGGTCAAGGGTTAACCATGGGATCATGGCAAGAGGGTCATGGGTTAACCATGGGATCATTGCAAGATGGTCATGGGTTAACCATGGGATCATGCCATGAGGGTCATGGGTTAACCATGGAATCATGGCATGAGGGTCATGGGTTAACCCTGGGATCATGGCAAGAGGGTCATGGGTTAACCTTATGATCAAGCCAAGAGGGTCGTGGGTTAACCATGGGATAAAGGCAACGGGGTCATGGGTTATCCATGGGATTATGGCTACGGGATCATGGGTTAACCATGGGATCATGAAAAAAGGGTCATGGGTTAACCAAGGGATAATGGCAACGAGGTCATGGGTTAACCATGGGTTCATGGCAAGAGGGTAATGGGTTAACCATTGGATCATGGCAATAGTGTCATGGGTTAACCATGGAATCATGGCAAGAGGGTCATGGAATAACCATGGGTTCATGGCAAGAGGGTCATAGGTTAACCATGTGATAATGACAATAGGGTCATGTGTTAACCTTTGGAGCATGGCATGAGGGTCATAGGTTAACAATGGGATCATGGCAACGGTGTCATGGGTTAACCATGTGGTGGTCGCAAGAGAGTCAAGGGTTAACCATAGGATCATGGCAACGCGGTCATGGGTTAACCCTGGGATAATGGCAAGAGGGTCATGGGTTATCCAAGGGATCATGGCAAGAGGGTCATGGGTTAACGAAGGGATCACGGCATTAGGGTCATGCGTTAACCTTTTGATCATGGCAGTAGGAACATGGGTTAACAATGGGATAAAGGACACCTAGTTATTGGTTAACCATGGGATGTTGGCAACGAGATCATGGGTTAACCACGGGATTCTAGCAAGAGGGTCATGGGTTAACCATGGGATCATAACAAGATGGTCATCGGTTAACCATGGGATCATGGTATGAGGGTCATGGGCAAAACCATGGGACCACGACTTGAGGGTCATGGGTTAAGCCTGGGACCATGGCAACGAGGTCATGGGTTAACCATGGGTTCATGGCAAGAGGGTAATGGGTTAACCATTGGATCATGGCAATAGTGTTAAGGGTAAACCATGGAATCATGGCAATAGGGTCATGGGTTCACCTAGGGATCATGGCAAGAGGGTCATGGGTTAACCTTGTTATCAGCAAGAGGGCCGTGGGTTAACCATGGGATAAAGGCAACGGGGTCATGGGTTATCCATGGGATTATGGCAACGAGATCATGGGTTAACCATGGGATCATGAAAAAGGGTCATGGGTTAACCAAGGGATAACGGGTTAACCATGGGATCTTGGCACGAAGGTCATGGGTTAACCATGGGTTCATGGCATGCGGTTCATGGGTTAACCATGGTTTCATGGTAAGAGGTTAATGGGTTAACCATTGGATCATGGCAATAGTGTCATGGGTTAACCATGGAATCATGGCAAGAGGGTCACGGATTAACCATGGGATCATGGCAAGAAGGTCATAGGTTAACCATGTGATAATGACAATAGGGTTATGGGTTAACCATTGGAGCATGGCATGAGTGTCATGGGTTAACAATGGGATCATGGAAACGGTGTCATGGGTTAACTATGTGAATGTCGCAAGAGGGTCATGGGTTAACCATGGGATCATGGCAACACGGTCATGGGTTATCCCTGGGATAATGGAAAGAGGGTCATGGGTTAATGAAGGGATCATGGCATGAGGGTCATGGGTTAACCATTGGATCATGGCAATAGCGATATGGGTTAACCATGGAATCCTGGCAAGAGGGTCATGGGTTCACCTTGGGGTGATGGCAAGAGGGTCATAGGTTAACCTTGTGATCATGGCAAGAGGGTTGTGGGTTAACCATGGGATAAAGGCAACGGGGTCATGGGTTATCCATGGGATTATGGCAACGGGATCATGGGTTAACCATGGGTTCATGAAAAAAAGGTCAATGGTTATCCATGGGATTATGGCAACGAGATCCTGGGTTAACCATGGGATCGTGAAAAAAGGGTCGTCGGTTAACTAAGGGATAATGGCAAGAGGGTCATGGGTTAACCCTGGGATCATGGCATGTGGGTCATGGGTTAACCATGTGATCATCGCAAGTGGTTCATGGATAACAATGGGATCTTGGCAACGCAGTCATGGGTTAACCATGGGTTCATGGCAACAGGACCTTGGGTTAACCATGGGATCATGGCAAGAGGGTCTTGGGTTATCCATGGGATCATGGCAAGAGAGTCACGCGTTAACCATGGGATCATGGCAAGAGGGTCAAGGGTTGACCATGGGATCATGGCAAGAGGGTCATGGGTTAACCTTGGTATCCTGTTAAGTAGGTCGTGGGTGAACCATGGGTTCATGGCAAGAGGGTCATTGGTTAACCATGGGTTCATCGCAAGAGAGTCATGAGTTAACCATGGGATAATGGCAAGAGAGTCATGGGTTAACCATGGGATCATGTCAAGAGGGTCATGCGTTAACTTTGTGATGATGGCAAGAGGGCCATGGGTTAACCATGTGATAAAGGCAACGAGGTCATGGGTTAAGCATGTGATCAATGATCAGATCATGAAAAAAGGGTCATGGGTTAACCATGGGATCGTGGCAACGGGGTAATGGGTTAACCATTTGATCGTTGCAATGGTGTCATGGGTTAACCACGGAATCATGGCAAGAGGGTCATGGATTAACCATGGGTTCATGGCAAGAGGGTCATGGTTTAACCATGTGATAATGACAAGAGGGTCATGGGTTAACCATTGGAACATGGCATGAGGGTCATGGGTTAACAATGGGATCATGGCAATGGTGTCATGGGTTAACTATGTGAACGTCGCAAGAGGGTCATGGGTTAACCATGTGATAATGACAAGAGGGTCATGGGTTAACCATTGGAACATCGCATGAGGGTCAAGGGTTAATAATGGGATCATGGCAACGCAGTCAGGGGTTAACCATCGGATCATGGCAAGAGGGTCATGTGTTAACCATGGGATCACGGGAAGAGGGTCATAGGTTAACTATGGGATACTGGTAAGTGGGTCATGGGTGAACCATGGGTTCATGGCTAGAAGGTAATGGGTAAACCATGGGTTCATCGCATTAGAGTCACGAGTTAACCATGGGATAATGGCAAGTGGGTCATGGGTTAACCATGGGATCATGGCAATGGTCTCATGGGTTAACCATGGGATCATCGTAATAGGGTCATGGGTTACCCATGCGATCATGGCAACGCGGTCATGGGTTAACCATGGGATCATGTCAAGACGGTCATGGGTTAACCTTGTGATCATGGCAAGAGGACCATATGTTAACCATAGGAAAAAGGCAACGGGGTAATGGGTTTAACAGGGATCATGGAAACGGGATCATGGGTTGGCAATGGGATCTTGAAAAGAGGGTCATGGGTTCACCTTGGGATCATGGCAAGAGGGTCATGGGTTAACCTTGTGATCATGGAAAGAGGGTCGTGCGTTAACCATGGGATAAAGGCAATGGGGTCATGGGTTATCCATGGGATTATGGCAACGGGATCATGGGTTAACCATGGGATCATGAAAAAAGGGTCATGGGTTAACCAAGGGATATTGGCAACGAGGTCATGGGTTAACCATGGGTTCATGGCAAGAGGTTATTGGGTTAACCATTGGATCATGGCAATAGTGTAATGGGTTAACCATCGAATCATGGCAAGAGGGTCATGGAATAACCATGGGTTCATGGCAAGAGGGTCATAGGTTAACCATGTGATAATGACAATAGGGTCATGGGTTAACCATTGGAGCATGGCATGAGGGTCATAGGTTAACAATGGGATCATGGCAACGGTGTCATAGGTTAACCATTTGGTCGTCGCAAGAGAGTCATGAGTTAACCATAGGATCATGGCAACGCGGTCATGGGTTAACCCTGGGATAATGGCGAGAGGGTCATGGGTTATCCAAGGGATCATGGCAATAGGGTCATGGGGTTAACGAAGGGATCATGGCATTAGGGTCATGGGTTAACCTTTTGATCATGGCAGTAAGACCATGGGTTAACCATGGGATAAAGGACACCTGGTTATTGGTTAACCAAGGGATGTTGGGAAAGTGATCATCGGTTAACCACGGGATTCTGGCAAGAGGGTCATGGGTTAACCAAGGGATCATAGCAAGATGGTCCTCGGTTAACCATGGGATCATGGTATGAGGGTCATGGGCTAACCATGGGATCACGACTTGAGGGTCATGGGTTAAGCCCGGGATCATGGCAACGGGGTCATGGGTTAACCATGGGTTCATGGCAAGAGGGTAATGGGTTAACCATTGGATCATGGCAATAGTGTTAAGGGTAAACCATGGAATCATGGCAAGAGGGTCATGGGTTCACCTAGGGATCATGGCAAGAGGGTCATGGGTTAACCTTGTTATCAGCAAGAGGGTCGTGGGTTAACCATGGGATAAAGGCAACAGAGTCATGGGTTAGCCATGGGATTATGGCAACGAGATCATGGGTTAACCATGGGATCATGAAAAAAAGGTCATGGTTAACCAAGGGATAATGGCAAGAGGGTCATGGCTTAACCATGGGATCTTGGCACGAAGGTCATGGGTTAACCATGGGATCATGGCATGCGGGTCATGGGTTAACCATGGTTTCATGGCAAGAGGTTAATGGCTTAACCATTGGATCATGGCAATAGTGTCATGGGTTAACCATGGAATCATGGCAAGAGGGTCATGGATTAACCATGGGATCATGGCAAGAGGGTCATAGGTTAACCATGTGATAATGACAATAGGGTTATGGGTTAACCATGGGAACATGGCATGAGGGTCATGGGTTAACAATGGGATCATGGCAATGGTGACATGGGTTAACTTTGTGAACGTCGCAAGAGGGTCATGGGTTAACCATGGGATCATGGCAACGCGGTCATGGGTTTACCCTGGGATAATGGCAAGAGGGTCATGGGTTAATGAAGCGATCATGGCATGAGGGTCATGGGTTAACCATTGGATCATGGCAATAGCGATATGGGTTAACCATGGAATCATGGCAAGAGGGTCATGGGTTCACCTTGGGGTGATGGCAAGAGGGTCATGGGTTAACCTTGTGATCATGGCAAGAGGGTTGTGGGTTAACCATGAGATAAAGGCAACGGGGTCATGGGTTATCCATGGGATTATGGGGACGGGATCATGGGTTAACCATGGGTTCATGAAAAAAGGGTCAATGGTTATCCATGGGATTATGGCAACGAGATCCTGGGTTAACCATGGGATCATGAAAAAAGGGTTTTCGGTTAACTAAGGGATTATGGCAAGAGGGTCATGGGTTAACCCTGGGATCATGGCATGTGGGTCATGGGTTAACCACGGGATCATCGCAAGTGGGTCATGGATAACAATGGGATCATGGCAACGCGGTCATGGGTTAACCATGGGTTCCTGGCAACAGGGACATGGGTTAACCATGGGATCATGGCAAGAGGGTCTTGGGTTAGCCATGGGATCATGGCAAGAGGGTCACGCGTTAACCATGGGATCATGGCAAGAGGGTCAAGGGTTGACCATGGGATCATGGCAAGAGGGTCATGGTTTAACCTTGGGATCCTAGTAAGTAGATCATGGGTGAACCATGGGTTCATGGAAAGAGGGTCATTGGTTAACCATGGGTTCATCGTAAGAGAGTCTTGAGTTAACAATGGGATAATGGCAAGAGGGTCATGGGTTAACCATGGGATCATGTCAAGAGGGTCATGCGTTAACTTTTTGATGATGGCAAGAGGGCCATGGGTTAACCATGTGATAAAGGCAACGGGGTCATGGGTTAAGCATGGGATCAATGATCAGATCATGAAAAGAGTGTCATGGGTTAACCATGGGATCATGGCAATGGGGTAATAGGTTAACCATTTGATCGTGGCAATGGTGTCATGGATTAACCACGGAATCATGGCAAGAGGTTCATGGATTAACCATGGGTTCATGGCAATAGGGTCATGGGTTACCCATGTGATAATGACAAGAGGGTCATGGGTTAACCATTGGATCATGGCATGAGGGTCAAGGGTTATTAATGGGATCATGGCAACGCAGTCATGGGTTAACCATGGGATCATGGTGTAACACCCCGATTTTCGCTGCTTTGTTATATCGGTAATAAATATATAAATATATATTTTTATCCGAGACTTAGACAATGATTTTGGATAAACCAAGGTCATTTCCTTGTTATACTTATTTTCATAAGGTTACGGGGAAGTTTTTGGTTGAAAATTCAGACGGAAGCCGGTCTACCGTTTTCTGTGTTTTCGCTGACAGTAAAAGTTTACTGCTCAGAAAACCTAATTTTAATTCGTGAACGAGATGAAAAATGTTTTTATTGTATTTACTACGATACTGGAAGTTTTGAAAAATTTAGCGTAAAAATTAAAATATTATATTTGTTGCGGGCGTATACGTCGAGATTATCTCTAGGAAAAACCTGCGCCAGATGAAACCCGGAGTCGACAACGTAGCTGAGATAATGGTTTTGACCAACTTGACAAGCTTATCCGAGTTATAATGGCCATAATGGCACATTTATGACAAAGTGAATTTTTGCTATGAAATGACCATTTTACCCTTGTCTTTTTATGACAATTACAAGCCATGCCATTGGAAAATTTGACCAAATCCAACTCAAAACACAAGGCTCCTACCTCCATTCCAATCACTTGGACATCACCTTTTCCTAAACCATAAATGACAATTATGTTAAGTGGATGAGTTATAAGGCAGAGTCATTCTCTCATCAATCACCCGAAACTGCCACGAAAATCTGACCAGTTTATGCTCTGAATCTCGTAAAACTTTCAACATGAAAGTTGTTCATCTTTCTCTCTTCTTTCCAACGACATAAAGATCATACAAAACGGACAAGTATGTTGAGAGATATACCCAAATTACTAAAACTGTTCTAAACCCTCATCATGTTCATCTTCTTCTCTAATGTTCTCAAATCTTCCTCAAGTTTCTTGATTATTCTTAACCTATCTTTCACTCACAAAATCATCCAACTTTGGTCTGGATAATCTTGCATTAAATGTGGCAAAATTATCATCATGGCACTTTATTGACAATTTGCAAACTAGTCCTTCAACTTTTGGAATCTTTGCAAATTGGTCCTTAGAACTTAATTGCATTTGAATCCTTTAGCAAGACAACTCATCATCATCTAGATCCTTCCTAAGATGGGGCCACTATCCCTATAAATACCATACTCTCACTTTTCACTTAGTTTCTTTTGCCATTTGTTTAAAAACCCTAAAGTTATAAGTCTTCTAGTGTTAGATTTGTGAAGAAAGTTCTTGGATCTTCACTTGTTCTTGATATCCAAGAGGTGAATCCTATTCTTCTTCTCTAATCATGTCTATGTTGTTCAATCAATTTCTTGATTCAAAGTTTATTTCATAGTTGTTCATCACTTTTAAGTTTCTAGATCTAGAACTTTGAAAATTCATAACTAATTTTAGAAAAATCCTTTTGACATGAAACCAATTGCTATGATCTTATAATCATCTCTATTTGCATCATCTAGAAGCATAAGATCATGAGAAATTTCTTTCCTTGATTTCTGGTCATGGCCGAACCTAGGTCAACATCATGTTCATAGGTTTTGTTTCATTTTCATGTCTTGATTCATGATTCAATCTTATATTATCATGATAGTTCTTGTATTTAAGTATATATAAGATCAAAAATCAAACTCTAACCTATTGATTTCATCAAGGCCGAAACCCTAGTTCTTGGAACTAGATGAGTTTTGTTCAAAGTTTTCATTAATGACCTTAGTAATCAAGCTATTAGTATGTATGCTTAATAAATCCAAGTTGGTTTATCAAATTAAGAACCCTAGCCCTATGAACATGTTAAGGCCGAATCTTAGTATATGAGAGTGAGGAAGTTTTGTGTTTGAAACTTAGTTGTTTAGTCACTAATCTATGATTTAGGTTAATTAAGGACCATTAATCTATGACTTAATCATGATTAGGAAGTTGAAGGATTTTGAACCCTAAAAGTCAGCCTTTGGCCAAAACCCTAACCCTAAAGGTTAGAGGATTTTGTTTCAAATTTTAGTATTGTAATAAGTAACCTATGTTAGTTAAGACTCTAGTAACTAGGATCCAAAAGATGGCATTAAGAAGATAATCCTAAACCTATTTTCTAAGTCTTGGCCGAACCTAACCCTAAAGTGTCATAGATGGTTGTTAGTTGATTAATTATAGTTATGTTGTTTGGATGAAGGTGGTTGTGTTAACTCGTGGCAGGATAACGAGGATCGTCGTGTACGTGTTTTCGGTGCTAACTCAGGTGGGGAAAAGAATCAACCTATCGTCGGAATCGATAAGTAGTAGATTATATGATAATTGTGTAGGGTGACCTAAACCCTACTAGTAGTCGAGTAATCGACAAGACCAAAATCCCATTGGAAACCTTTTCTGTTAAACCAATGGCGATTCGGGGATTGTAGATTTATCGACATTAAGTTGATTTTAAGTATTTGAGGATGTTTTATTTTATGTTATCAAATTTACTGTGATACGCTGGTTGAGGTATTCCATCTGCATGTGACGTATTGTTTCAGGGTTTGAATAATTATGATAGTGAGGATGTTTGCTGTCTGTCACGGCCGTGATGGTTGTCATGGCCAGGCCGTGACAGAGTCTGACTTTGTTATTTATTTGGTTTGATTATTATGAGTTGGTTGTGATAAATTGCCTTATATGATATTGAGATATTTGAATATTCTGTTGATTAATGTGTTATGCATGATCTGCCTGGGTTTAATATTGTGCTTAGCTGATATTTAAGTAAGGATATGTGTTGTTCGGGAGATAATTGTTTGGGTAATATAATAAAGGTGATTTAGAGGTGCCTAGCCTAATTAAGTGGTTTTATATATGAGGAAAAAGGTGTTGAGACTTTGATGGAAGGTTGAGGCACTAGGTTGTTATTGATGTAATTTAGGGAGATTCATTTATAGATGTATTGTTATTCACAGCCGTGTGAGTGGAACACACGAGGTCAGGATATCCTATTTTGGGGATATCGGATATTGCGGGTGAGTGCCCTACGGATGTGGATGCCGAGGTAGACTACCGTAATACTCTTTAGTTCTTGACGCGTTCGAATGTTCTTGGCACTGGACCGTTTTGGATTGATATTCCTTGACGAGTTCATATGTTCTTGGCACTGGACCGTTATGGAATGATATCCCTTGACGAGTTCGTATGTTATTGGCACCGGACCATTTTAGACTAATAAGTGTTTAGTCTTTGATGCATTCGAAAGTTATTGGTACTGGACCATTCTGGACTATTGACTAATGTGACAGGAGTGAAGATGGCCACATCAGTATAGAGTTTTAGTTTCATGGGCTGAGGGTAGAGGATGATATAGTGGATTGAGGATGATTGTTGATTTTGAGTGATGCGTGTCTGTGACAATTACTGTATAATTTACTATTACTCTTTTCCGCTTTTTGATGATAGAACGGTTTCTTATTCCCTATATCTTTCTGTATGTTGTATTTTATTTCTGATGTGATCGTACGAGAAGACCCGATGGAGGAACCAATTGCTGAGGAGTTAGATGGAACTCCGTATGAACCGGATGCTGGAGGTCGAGCTGTGATCCAGGACGATTAGAGTATAGACATGATGGCCAGTGTGTCTAAGGAGTATTTATATTTCCGTTAAGTAAGTCTGTAGTGAAGTTTATATCTGTGAGGGATCCTACTGAGAGGGTACCCTTAAAAGTGTTTTGGTATTGTCTTAAATAAACATGTGCGTAATTATATATATTACAACTTTGGTGTGTTTTATATTTGTAGAAGTTATATGATTATTAATTAAGTTTTAAATTTTTACATATTTTCAATAGTAAGCGCGCGATTAAGTAAATAAATATTAAGGTTTTAATGTAATAATACGATGGGGCACAACGGGGTGTCTCATTTGGTGGTATCAGAGCAGTTCGATTCTAATCGGACTGTGAGGTCTAGGAAGTAGTTACTGGCCGTGTCTAGTTGAGTCCACATCGGATTTTAAACTATGCTTAGAAGTTGGGTAGTGAGTCCCGACGCGATAGTTAACAGTTATATGACATATATATACCAGTTTTATGTAGCATTATATGTTGTATACCAGTGTTCAGAGAGGTAGAGCTGGAAAAGGAGTTCCAACAGCAGGACAGCAGATGGTCAGACCTCAGGCCACTGAAAGAGTGTTTACCGTGAAGGGAGCTTAAGTATCAATCCGGGTTTTTTATACAAGGTATGTATTTGATATCTGGTAGACTTTGTTTGTTTGTCTAAGTAGCATGATAGACAAGAAAGTGATGAGAGTTTTGTTGAGGTATAATTGTGACTGGTAGGATGTGAACCCTTAAGATCAAGATCAGTGAGTAAGATAATTACTATAAGTCAAATGTTGATCGAGGCATAGTATCATTATGGAAACTAGGGCAATGATTAATGTTCATAGTTAAGATGGATTGTATGAGTTTGAGAAGAGTAAACGAAAGTGTATATAGTAATTTCACCTAAGTTGAATATGAGCAGAAAAGATGATTTCTGATGTAAATTGAGGTTACTCGAGAAATTCAAATTTGTTAAGTTAGATAATCTTAATAGGTATTGTTCTTTTGATTGCAGTTTATCTTAAGGAGTGTTGAGGTGTTTATTTGGAGACTTGAAGGGTGTGATTTTGATATAATATAGAATAGTGAAATACATTCTAAGAAACTAAGACTGTGATTGGATACCTGAAGTAGGAAGTTAGGGTAGTATTGATTGTGGTGTTAATTGCGGGAGTTAGATGTTGAAATAAGGCTCTCTTGTAGATCAGTAGTAAGAATAGGAAGGATTAAGTTTTAATTATGTCCTTCAAGGACGATAGATCAAGGTGAAATGTTAAGGACAATGAATAGAATGTAGTGATGGATTGTTTCGTGGATAAATAGAATGATATAA
Source organism: Sophora flavescens (assembly GCA_030762895.1). Taxonomy (NCBI): domain Eukaryota; kingdom Viridiplantae; phylum Streptophyta; class Magnoliopsida; order Fabales; family Fabaceae; genus Sophora; species Sophora flavescens. Next base: position 2,391,386 of record CM061069.1, read on the forward strand.
GAATGAATTTTGTTATGAAGTTACCGCTGTCACCTAGGGGAAAAACAGCGATGAGAAATATAATGTGGAATCGTTAGATTAAGAGGCGATTGCAAGATGATGTATAGTTTTGAGTTAAGAAATTCCGAGGACGGAATTTTTTTCTAAGAGGGGTAGTAATGTAACACCCCGATTTTCGCTGCTTTGTAATATCGGTAATAAATATATAAATATATATTTTTATCCGAGACTTAGACAATGATTTTGGATAAACCAAGGTCATTTCCTTGTTATACTTATTTTCATAAGGTTACGGGGAAGTTTTTGGTTGAAAATTCAGACGGAAGCCGGTCTACCGTTTTTTCGTGTTTTTTTTCACGACATAAAAGTTTACTGCTCAGAAAACCTAATTTTAATTCGTGAACGAGATGAAAAATGTTTTTATTGTATTTACTACGATACTGGAAGTTTTGAAAAATTTAGCGTAAAAATTAAAATATTATATTTGTTGCGGGCGTATACGTCGAGATTATCTCTAGGAAAAACCTGCGCCAGATGAAACCCGGAGTCGGCAACGTAGCTGAGATAATGGATTTGACCGACTTGACGAGCTTATCCGAGTTATAATGGCCATAATGGCACATTTATGACAAAGTGAATTTTTGCTATGAAATGACCATTTTACCCTTGTCTTTTTATGACAATTACAAGCCATGCCATTGGAAAATTTGACCAAATCCAACCTAAAACTCACGGCTCCTTCCTCCATTCCAATCACTTGGACATCACCTTTTCCTAAGCCATAAATGACAATTATGTTAAGTGGATGAGTTATAAGGCAAAGTCATTCTCTCATCAATCACCCGAAACTGCCACGAAATTCTGACCAGTTTATACTCTGAATCTCAGAAAACTTTCAACATGAAAGTTGTTCATCTTTCTCTCTTCTTTCCAACGACATAAAGATCATACAAAACGGACAAGTATGTTGAGAGATATACCCAAATTACTAAAACTGTTCTAAACCCTCGTCATGTTCATCTTCTTCTCTAATGTTCTCAAATCTTCCTCAAGTTTCTTGATTCTTCTTAACCTATCTTTGACTCACAAAATCATCCAACTTTGGTCAAGATAATATTGAATTAAATGTGGCAAAATCATCATCATGGCACTTTATTGACAATTTGCAAACTAGTCCTTCAACTTTTGGAATCTTTAAAAATTGGTCCTTAGAACTTAATTGCATTTGAATCCTTTAGCAAGACAACTCATAATCATCTAGATCCTTCCTAAGATGGCGCCAATATCCCTATAAATACCATACTCTCACTTTTCACTTAGTTTCTTTTGCCATTTGTTTAAAAACCCTAAAGTTATAAGTCTTCTAGTGTTAGATTTGTGAAGAAAGTTCTTGGATCTTCACTTGTTATTGATATCCAAGAGGTGAATCCTATTCTTCTTCTCTAATCATGTCTATGTTCTTCAATCAATTTCTTGATTCAAAGTTTATTTCATAGTTGTTCATCGCTTTTAAGTTTCTAGATCTAGAACTTTGAAAATTCATAACTAATTCTAGAAAAATCCTTTTGACATGAAACCAATTGCTATGATCTTATAATCATCTCTATTTTCATCATCTAGAAGCATAAGATCATGAGAAATTTCTTTCCTTGATTTCAAGTCATGGGATCATGAAAAAGGGGTCATGGGTTAACCAAGGGATAATGGTAACGAGGTCATGGGTTAACCATGGGTTCATGGTAAGAGGGTAATGGGTTAACCATTGGATCATGGCAATAGTGTCATGGGTTAACCATGGAATCATGGCAAGAGGGTCATGGATTAACCATGGGTTCATTGCAAGAGGGTCATAGGTTAACCATGTGATAATGACAATAGGGTCATGGGTTAACCATTGGAGCATGGCATGAGGGTCATGGGTTAACAATGGGATCATGGCAACGGTGTCTTGGGTTAATCATGTGGTCGTCGCAAGAGAGTCATCGGTTAACCATAGGATCATGGCAACGCGGTCATGGGTTAACCCTGGGATAATGGCAAGAGGGTCATGGGTTATCCAAGGGATCATGGCAAGAGGGTCATGGGTTAACGAAGGGATCATGGCATTAGGGTCATGGGTTAACCTTTTGATCATGGCAGTAAAACCATGGGTTAACCATGGGATAAAGGACACCTGGTTATTGGTTAACCAAGGGATGTTGGCAAAGAGATCATGGGTTAACCACAGGATTCTGGCAAGACGGTCATGGGTTAACCATGGGATCATAGCAAGATGGTCATCGGTTAACCATGGGATCATGGTATGAGGGTCATGGGCTAACCATGGGATCACGACTTGAGGGTCATGGGTTAAGCTTGGGATCATGGCAACGGGGTCATGGTTTAACCATGGGTTCATGGCAAGAGGGTAATGGGTTAACCATTGGAACATGGAAATAGTGTTAAGGGTAAACCATGGAATCATGGCAAGAGGGTCATGGGTTCACCTAGCGAACATGGCAAGAGGGTCATGGGTTAACCTTGTTATCAGCAAGAGGGTCGTGGGTTAACCATGGGATAAAGGCAACGGGGTCATGGGTTATCCATGGGATTATGGCAACGTGATCATGGGTTAACCATGGGATCATGAAAAAAAGGGTCATGGGTTAACCAAGGGATAATGGCAAGAGGGTCATGGCTTAACCATGGGAACTTGGCACGAAGGTCATGGGTTAACGATGGGATCATGGCATGCGGGTCATGGGTTTACCATGGTTTCATGGCAAGAGGTTAATGGGTTAACCATTGGATCATGGCAATAGTGTCATGGGTTAACCATGGAATCATGGCAAGAGGGTCATGGATTAACCATGGGATCTGGCAAGAGGGTCATAGGTTAACCATGTGATAATGACAATAGGGTTATGGGTTAACCATGGGAGCATGGAATGAGGGTCATGGGCTAACAATGGGATCATGGCAACGGTGTCATGGGTTAACTATGTGAACGTCGCAAGAGGGTCATGGGTTAACCATGGGATCATGGCAACGCGGTCATGGGTTAACCCTGGGATAATGGCTAGAGGGTCATGGGTTAACGAATGGATCATGGCATGAGGGTCATGGGTTAACCATTGGATCATGGCAATAGCAATATGGGTTAACCATGGAATCATGGCAAGAGGGTCATGGGTTCACCATGGGGTGATGGCAAGAGGGTCATGGGTTAACCTTGTGATCATGGAAAGAGGGTCGTGGGTTAACCATGGGATAAAGGCAACGGGGTCATGGGTTATCCATGGGATTATGGCAACGGGATCATGGGTTAACCATGGGTTCATGAAAAAAGGGTCAATGGTTAACCATGGGATCATGAAAAAAGGGTCGTCGGTTAACTAAGGGACAATGGCAAGAGGGTCATGGGTTAAACCTGGGATCATGGCATGTGGGTCATGGGTTAACCATGGGATCATCGCAAGTGGGTCATGGATAGCAATGGGATCATGGCAACGCGGTCATGGGTTAACCATGGGTTCATGGCAACAGGGTCATGGGTTAACCATGGGATCATGGCAAGAGGGTATTCGGTTAGCCATGGAATCATGACAAGAGGGTCATGCGTTACCCATGGGATCATGGCAAGAGGGTCAAGGGTTGACCATGGGATCATGGCAAGAGGGTCATGGGTTAACCTTGGGATCCTGGTAAGTAGGTCATGGGTGAACCATGGGTTCATGGCAAGAGGGTTATTGGTTAACCATGGGTTCATCGCAAGAGAGTCTTGAGTTAACCATGGGATAATGGCAAGAGGGTCATGGGTTAACCATGGGATCATGTCAAGAGGGTCATGCGTTAATTTTGTGATGATGGCTAACCATGTGATAAAGGCAACGAGGTCTTGGGTTAAGCATGGGATCAATGATCAGATCATGACAAGAGGGTCATGGGTTAACCATGGGATCATGGCAACGGGGTAATGGGTTAACCATTTGATGGTGGCAATGGTGTCATGGGTTAACCACGGAATCATGGCAAGAGGGTCATGGATTAACCATGGGTTCATGACAAGAGGGTCAAGGGTTAACCATTGGATCATGGTATGAGGGTCAAGGGTTAACAATGGGATCATGGCAACGCAGTCATGGGTTAACCATGGGATCATGGCAAGAGGGTCATGGGTTAACCATGGGATCACGGGAAGAGGATCATTGTTAACTATGGGATACTGGTAAGCGGGTCATGGGTGAACCATGGGTTCATGACTAGAAGGTAATGGGTAAACCATGGGTTCATCTCAATAGAGTCACGAGTTAACCATGGGATAATGGCAAGTGGGACATGGGTTAACCATGGGATCATGGCAATGGTCTCATGGGTTAACCATGGGATCATCATAATAGGGTCATGGGTTACCCATGCGATCATGGCAACGCGTTCATGGGTTAACCATGGGATCATGTCAAGATGGTCATGGGTTAACCTTGTGATCATGGCAAGAGGACCATAGGTTAACCATAGGAAAAATGCAATGGGGTAATAGGTTTAACAGGGATCATGGAAACGGGATCATGGGTTGGCATTGGGATCTTGAAAAGAGGGTCTTGGGTTAACCATGAGATCATAGCAAGTGGGTAATGGGTTAACCATGGGATCCTGGCAAGAGGGTCATGAGTTAACCATGGGATTATAGCAAGAAGTCATGGGTTAACCATGGGGTCATGGGTTAAAAATGGGATCATGGCAACAAGGTCATAGGTTAACCATGGAATCTTGGTAACAGGGTCATCGTTTAACCATGGGATCATGGCAAAAGGGTCATGGGTTAACAATGGGATCATCGCAATAAGGTCATGTGTTAAGCATACGATCATGCCAAGAGGGCCATGGGTTAGCCATGGGATAAAGGCAACGGGATCATGGATTAACCATGGGATCAGGGCAAGAGGGTCATGGGTTAACCATGGGATCATGACAAAGGGGTCATGGGTTAACCTTGGGATCCTAGTAAGTGGGTCATTGGTGAACCATGGGTTCATGGCAAGAGGGTCATTGGTTAACCATGGGTTCAACGCAAGAGAGTCTTGAGTTAACCATGGGATAATGGCAAGAGGGTCATAGGTTAACTATGGGATCATGTCAATAGGGTCATGCGTTAACCTTGTGATGATGGCAAGAGGGCCATGGGTTAACCTTGGGATAAAGGCAACGGGGTCATGGGTTAAGCATGGGATCATGGCAACGTGATCATGGGTTAACGATGAGATCATGAAAAGAGGGTCATGGGTTAACCATGGGGTCATAGCATGAGAGTCATGGGTTAACCCTGGGATCGTGGCAACGGGGTCATGGGTGAACCATGGGTTCATGGCAAGAGGGTAATGGGTTAACCATTTGATCGTGGCAATAGTGTCATGGGTTAACCATGGAATCATGGCAAGAGGGTCTTGGATTAACCATGGGTTCATGACGGGTCATGGGTTAACCATGGAGTCATGGCATGAGGGTCATGGGTTAACAATGGGATCATGGCAACGCGGTCATGGGTTAACCATGGGATCATGGCAAGAGGGTCATGGGTTAACAATGGGATCATGGCAAGAGGGTCATGGGTTAACCATGGGATCCTGGTAAGTGGGTCATGGGTGAACCATGGGTTCATGGCTAGAGGGTCATAGGTAAACCATGTGTTCATCGCAAGAGAGTCACCAGTTAACCATGGGATATTGGCTAGTGGGTCATGGGTTAAGAATGAGATCATGACAATGGTGTCATGGGTAAACCATTGGATCATTGTAATAGGGGCATAGGTTAACCATGGGATCATGGCAACACGGTCATGGGTTAACCATGGGATCATGGCAAGACGGTCATGGGTTAACCTTGTGATCATGGTAAGAGGACCAAAGGTTAACCATAGGAAAAAGGCAACGGGGTCAGAGGTTTAACAGGGATCTTGGGAACAGGATCATGGGTTAGCTTTGGGATCATGAAAAGAGGGTCATGGGTTAACCATGGGATCATGGCAAGTGGGTAATGGTTTAACTATGGGATCCTGGGAATAGGGTCATGGGTTAACCATGGGATTATAGCAAGAGGTCATGGGTTAACCGAGGTCATGGGTTAACCATGGGGTCATGGCATGAGGGTCATGGGTTAACAATGGGATCATGGCAATGAGGTCATAGGTTAACCATGGGATCATGGTAAAAGGGTCATGGGTTAACCATGGGATCATGGCAAGAGGGTCATGGGTTAACAATGGGATCATGGCAATGAGGTCATAGGTTAACCATGGGATCATGGTAAAAGGGTCATGGGTTAACCATGGGATCATGGCAAGAGGGTCATGGGTTAACAATGGGATCATGGCAATAGGGTCATGGGCTAAGCACACGATCATGCCAAGAGGGCCATGGGTTAGCCATGGGATAAAGGCACGGGATCATGGATTAACCATGGGATCAAGGCAAGAGGGTCTTGGGTTAACCATGGGATCATGGCAAGGAGGTCATTGGTTAACCATGGGAACATGGCAAGAGGGTCATGGGTTAAGCATGGGATAATGGCAAGAGGGTCATCAGTTAACCATGGGATCATGACTAGAGGGTCAAGGGTTAACCATGGGATCATCGCAAGAGGGCCATGGGGTAACCATGTGATCATAGAGAAAGGGTCATGGGTTAGCCACGTGGTCATAGAAAGGGGGTCATGGGTGAACCATGGGATCCTGGTATGTGGGTCATGGGTTAACCATGGGTTGATGGCAAGAGAGTCGTGAGTTAACCATGGGATAATGGCAAGTGGGTCTTGGGTTAACCACGTGGTCATGGCAAAAGGGTCATGGGTTAAACATGGGATCCGGGCTAGAGGGACACGGGTTAACCATGGGATCAGGGCAAGAGGGTAATGGGTTACTCGTGGGATCATGGCAACGAGGTCAGGTTTAACAATGGTATCATGGCAAGAGGGTCATGGGTTAAACATGGGATCATTGAAGAAGTTCTTGGGCTAACCATGCGATCATGGGAAGAGGATCACGGGTTAACCATGAGATCATGGCAACGGGGCCATAGGTTAACCAAGGGATCATTGCAAGAGAGTCATGGTTTAACCATGGGATCATGGCAACTGGGTCTTGGGTAAACCATGCCATCTTTGCAATAGGGTCAGGGGTTAACAATGGGTTCATTTCAAGAGGGTCATGGGTTAACCATGGGATCATTGCCTGAGGGTCATAGGTTTACGAAGGGAATATGGGAAGAGGGTCATGGATTAACCATGGGATAAGGGTAGGAGGGTCATGGATTAGCCACTTCATCATGGCAAGGGGGTCTTGTGTTAACCATGGGATCCGGGTAAGTACGGCATGGGTTAACCATGGGTTCATGGCAAGAAGGTCAAGATTTAACCATTGGTTCATCGCAAGAGAGTCATGAGTTAGCCTTGGGATAACGAGAAAAGGGTCATGGGTTAACCAGGGGATCATGGCAACGGTGTCATGGGTTAATCATGGGATCATCGTAAGAGGGTCATGGGTTAACCATAGGATAATGGCAAGTGGGTCATGTGTTAATCTTGTGATCATGGCATGAGGACCATGGGTTAACCATAGGAAAAAGGTAACGGGGTCATGGGTTAACCATGGGATCCTGGAAACAGGATCATGGGTTCCCCATGGGATCATGGCAAGAGGGTCATGGGTTAACCATGGGATCATGGCAAGAGGGTCATGGGTTAACCATGGGATCATTGCAAGAGGGACATGAGTTAACTATGGGATCATGGCAAGAGTGTCAAGGGTTATCCATGGGATCATGGCAAGAGGGTCTTGGGTTAACCTTGGGATCCTGGTAAGTGGGTCATGGGAGAACCATGGGTTCATGGCAAGACGGTCATGGGTTAACCGTGGGTTCATCACAAGAGAGTCATGAGTTAACCATGGGATAATGGCAAGTGGGTAATAGGTTAACCATGGGAACATGGAAACGGTGTCATGGGTTAACCATGGGATAATGGCAAGAGGGTCATGGGTTAACCAAGGGACCATGGCAACGCGGTCATGGGTTAACCATAGGATCATGGCAAGAGGGTCATGGGTTAACCTTGGGATCATGGCAAGAGGGTCATTAGTTAACCTTGTGATCGTCGGAAGAGGACCATAGATTAACCATGGGATAAAGGCAACGCGGTCATGCGACGAACATGGGATCATGGAAACGGGATCATGGGTTAGCCATGGGATCATGAAAAGAGGGTCATGGGGTAACCATGGGATAATGGCAAGAGGGTCATGGGTTAACCTTGTGATCATTTAAAGAGGGCCATGGGTTAACCATTGGATCATGGCAACGGGATGATGGGTTAACCATGGGATCATGAAAAGAGGGTCATGGGATAACTAATGGATCATGGCAAGTGGTTCATGGGTTAACCATGGGATCCTGGCAAGAGGGTCGTGGGTTAACCATGGGATCATACAAAGAGGGTCATGGGTTGACCATGGGATCATGGCATGAGAGTCATGGATTAACCATGGGATCATGGCAACTGGGTCATGGGTAAACCATGCGATCTTTGCAATAGGGTCAGGGGTTAACAATGGGTTCATTTCAAGAGGGTCATGGGTTAACCATGGGATCATTGCCTGAGGGTCATAGGTTTACGAAGGGAATATGGCAAGAGGGTCATGGATTAACCATGGGATAAGGGTAGGAGGGTCATGGATTAGCCACTTCATCATGGCAAGGGGGTCTTGTGTTAACCATGGGATCCGGGTAAGTACGGCATGGGTTAACCATGGGTTCATGGCAAGAAGGTCACGGTTTAACCATTGGTTCATCGTAAGAGAGTCATGAGTTAGCCTTGGGATAACGGGAAAAGGGTCATGTGTTAACCAGGGGATCATGGCAACGGTGTCATGGGTTAATCATGGGATCGTCGTAAGAGGGTCATGGGTTAACCATAGGATAATGGCAAGTGGGTCATGGGTTAATCTTGTGATCATGGCATGAGGACCATGGGTTAACCATAGGAAAAAGGCAACGGGGTCATGGGTTAACCATGGGATCATCGCAACGGGATCATGGGTTCGCCATGGGATCATGGTAAGAGGGTCATGGGTTAACCATGGGATCATGGCAAGAGGGTCATCGGTTAACCATGGGATCATTGCAAGAGGGACATGAGTTAACTATGGGATCATGGCAAGAGTGTCAAGGGTTATCCATGGGATCATGGCAAGAGGGTCTTGGGTTAACCTTGGGATCCTGGTAAGTGGGTCATGGGAGAACCATGGGTTCATGGCAAGACGGTCATGGGTTAACCGTGGGTTCATCACAAGAGAGTCGTGAGTTAACCATGGGATAATGGCAAGTGGGTAATGGGTTAACCATGGGATCATGGCAACGGTGTCATGGGTTAACCATGGGATAATGGCAAGAGGGTCATGGGTTAACCAAGGGACCATGGCAATGCGGTCATGGGTTAACCATAGGATCATGGCAAGAGGGTCATGGGTTAACCTTGGGATCATGGCAAGAGGGTCATTAGTTAACCTTGTGATCGTCGGAAGAGGACCATATATAGGTTAACCATGGGATAAAGGCAACGGGGTCATGCGACGAACATTGGATCATGGAAACGGGATCATGGGTTAGCCATGGGATCATGAAAAGAGGGTCATGGGGTAACCATGGGATAATGGCAAGAGGGTCATGGGTTAACCTTGTGATCATTTAAAGATGGCCATGGGTTAACCATGGGATCATGGCAACGGGATGATGGGTTAACCATGGGATCATGAAAAGAGGGTCATGGGATAACGAATGGATCATGGCAAGAGGTTCATGGGTTAACCATGGGATCGTGGCAAGAGGGTCGTGGGTTAACCATGGGATCATACAAAGAGGGTCATGGGTTGACCATGGGATCATGGCATGAGGGTCATGGATTAACCATGGGATCATGGCATTAGGGTCATGGATTAACTCTGGGATCATGGCAATAGGATCATGGGTTAACCATGGGTTCATGCCAAGAAGGTAATGGGTTAACCATTTCATCATGGCATTGGTGTCATGGGTTAACCTTGGAATCATGGCAACAGGGTCATGGATTAACCTTGAGATCATGGCAAGAGGGTCATGTGTTAACCATGTGATAATGACAAGAGGGTCATGGGTTAACCATGGCATCATGGCAACGGGATGATAGGTTAACGGTGGGATCATGAAAAGAGGGTTATGGGATAACCAATGGATCATGGCAAGAGGTTCATGGATTAACCATGGGATCGTATCAAGATGGTCGTGGGTTAACCATGGGATCATACCTAGAGGGTCATGGGTTGACCATGGGATCATGGCATGAGGGTCATGGGTTAACCATGGGATCATGGAATGAGGGCCATGGGTTAACCCTGGGATCATGGCAACGGGGTCATGGGTTAACCATGGGATCTGGGTAAGTAGGGAATGGGTTAACCCTGGGTTCATGGCATGAGGGTCATGGTTTAACCATTGGTTCATCGCAAGAGAGTCATGAGTTAGCCTTGGGATAATGGGAAAAGGGTCATGGGTTAACCATGGGATCATGGCAACGGTGTCATGGGTTAACCATGGGATCATGGCAACGGTGTCTTAGGTTAACCATGGGATCATCGCAAGAGGGTCATGGGTTAACAATAGGATCATGGCAACGCGGTCATGGGTTCACCATGGGATCATGGCAAGAGGGTCATGGGTTAACCATGGGATCATTGCCAGAGGGTCATGAGTTAACTTTGAAATCATGGCTAGAGGGTCAACGGTTAACCATGGGATCATGGCAAGAGGGTCATGGGTTAACCTTGGGATCCTGGTAACTGGGTCATGGGTGAACCATGGGTTCATGGCAAGATGGTAATGGGTTAACCATGGGTTCTTCGCAAGAGAGTCATGAGTTAACCATGGGATAATGGCAAGTGGGTCTTGGGTTAACCATGAGATCATGGCAACGGTGTCATGGGTCAACCATGTGATCATCGCAAAAGGGTCATGGGTTAACCAAGGGACCGTGGCATCGCGATCATGGTTTAACCATGGGATCATGGCAAGAGGGTCATGGGTTAACCTTGGGATTATGGCAAGAGGGTCATGGATTAACCATGGGTTCATGGCGGGTCATGGGTTAACCATGTGATAATGACAAGATGGTCATGGGTTAACCATTGGATCATGGCAAGAGGGTCATGGGTTACCCATGGGATCGTGGCATCGCGGTCATGGTTTAACCATGGGTTCATGGCTAGAGGGTCATGGGTAAACCATGGGTTCATCGCAAGAGAGTCACGAGTTACCCATGGGATAATGGTAAGTGGTTCATGGGTTAACCATGGGATCATGGCAATGGTGTCATGGGTTAACCGTGGGATCATGGCAATGGTGTCATGGGTTGACCATGTGATCATCACAAATGGGTCATAGGTTAACCAAGGGATCGTGGCAACGCGGTCATGGTTTAACCATGGGATCATGGCAAGACGATCATGGGTTAACCTTGTGATCATGGTAAAAGGACCATAGGTTAACCATAGGAAAAAGGTAACGGGGTCATGGATTAAACATGGATCATGGATTAGTTTTGGGATCATGAAAAGAGGGTCATGGGTTAACCATGGGATCATGGCAAGTGGTTAATGGGTTAACCATGGGATCCTGGCAAGAGGGTCATGGGTTACCATGGGATTATAGCAAGAGGTCATGGGTTAACCATAGGGTCATGGCATGAGGGTCATGGGTTAACAATGGGATCATGGCAATAAGGTCATAGGTTAAGCATGGGTTAAACATGGGATCAAGACAATGAGTTCATAGGTTAACCATGGGATCAAGGTAAGAGGGTCATGGGTTAACCATGGGATCATGGCAAGAGGGTCATGGCGTAACAATGGGATCATGGCAATAGGGTCATAGGCGAAGCATACGATCATGCCAAGAGGGCCATGGGTTAGCAATGGGATAAAGGCAACGAGATCATGGATTAACCATGGGATCATGGCAAGATGGTCATGGGTTAACCATGGGATCATGGAAAGGGGGTCATTGGTTAACCATGGGAACATGGCAAGAGGGTCATGGGTTAAGCATGGGATTATGGCAAGAGGGTCATGAGTTAACCATGGGATCATGGCAAGAGGGTCAAGGGTTAACCATGGGATCATCGCAAGAGGGCCATGGGGTAACCATGTGATCATGGAAAAAGGGTCATGGGTTAGCCATGTGGTCATAGCAAGGGTGTCATGGGTGAACCATGGGATCCTGGTATGTGGGTCATGGGTTAACCATGGGTTCATGGCAAGAGAGTCACGAGTTAACCATGGGATAATGGCAAGTGGGTCTTGGGTTTACCACGTGGTCATGGCAAAAGGGTCATAGGTTAAACATGGGATCCGGGCTAGAGGGGCATGGGTTAACCATAGGATCATGGCAAGAGGGTAATGGGTTACTCGTGGGATCATGGCAACGAGGTCTTGGTTTAACCATGGGATCAGGGCAAAAGGGTCATGGGTTAAACATGGGATCATGTGAAGAAGGTCTTGGGTTAACCATCCAATCATGGGAAGAGGATCACGGGTTAACCATGAGATCATTGCAACGAGGCCATAGGTTAACCAAGGGATCATGGCAAGAGAGTCATGGTTTAACCATGGGATCATGGCAACGGGGTCATGGGTAAACCATGTGATCTTTACAACGGGGCCATAGGTTAACCAAGGGATCATGGCAAGAGAGTCATGGTTTAACCATGGGATCATACTAATAGGGTCATGGGTTAACCATGGGATCATGGCATGAGGGTCATGGATTAACCATGGGATCATGGCATTAGGGTCATGGGTTAACCCTGTGATCATGGCAACGGGGTCATGGGTTAACCATGGGTTCATGTCAAGAAGGTAACGGGTTAACCATTTCATCATGGCAATGGTTTCATGGGTTAACCATAGAATCATGGCAAGAGGGTCATCGATTAACCTTGAGATCATGGCAAGATGGTGATGTGTTAACCAGGTGATAATGACAAGAGGGTCATGGGTTAACCATGGGATCATGGCAACGGGATGATGGGTTAACCATGGGATCATGAAAAGAGGGTCATGGGATAACCAATGGATCATGGCAAGAGGTTCATGGGTTAACCATGGGATCCTGGCAAGAGGGTCGTGGGTTAACCATGGGATCATGGCATGAGTGTCATGGGTTAACCCTGGGATCATGGCAACGGTGTCATGGGTTAACCATGTGATCATCACAAAAGGGTCATAGGTTAACCAAGGGATCGTGGCAACGCGGTCATGGTTTAACCATGGGATCATGGCAAGACGGTCATGGGTTAACCTTGTGATCATGGTAAGAGGACCATAGGTTAACCATAGGAAAAAGGCAACGGGGTCATGGGTTAAACAGGGATCATGGATATGCTTTGGTATCATGAAAAGAGGGTGATGGGTTAACCATGGGATCATGGCAAGTGGTTAATGGGTTAACCATGGGATCCTGGCAAGAGGGTCATGGGTTACCATGGGATTATAGCAAGAGGTCATGGGTTAACCATGGGGTCATGGCATGAGGGTCATGGGTTAACAATGGAATCATGGCAATAAGGTCATAGGTTAAGCATGGGTTAAACATGGGATCAAGACAATGAGGTCATAGGTTAACCATGGGATCAAGGTAAGAGGGTCATGGGTTAACCATGGGATCATGGCAAGAGGGTCATGGCGTAACAATGGGATCATGGCAATAGGGTCATGGGCGAAGCATACGATCATGCCAAGAGGGCCATGGGTTAGCCATGGGATAAAGGCAACAGGATCATGGATTAACCATGGGATCATGGCAAGATGGTCATGGGTTAACCATGGGATCATGGCAAGGGGGTCATTGGTTAACCATGGGAACATGGCAAGGGGGTCATGGGTTAAGCATGGGATTATGGCAAGAGGTTCATGAGTTAACCATGGGATCATTGCAAGAGGGTCAAGGGTTAACCATGGGATCATCGCAAGAGGGCCATGGGGTAACCATGTGATCATGGAAAAAGGGTCATGGGTTAGCCAAGTGGTCATAGCAAGGGGGTCATGGATGAACCATGGGATCCTGGTATGTGGGTCATGGGTTAACCATGGGTTCATGGCAAGAGAGTCATGAGTTATCCATGGGATAATGGCAAGTAGGTCTTGGGTTAACCACGTGGTCTTGGCAAAAGGGTCATAGGTTAAACATGGGATCCGGGCTAGAGGGGCGTGGGTTAACCATAGGATCATGGCAAGAGAGTAATGGGTTACTCATGGGATTATGGTAACGAGGTCTTGGTTTAACCATGGGATCATGGCAAGAGGATCATGGGTTAAGCATGGGATCATGTGAAGAAGGTCTCTGGTTAACCATGCAATCATGGGAAGAGGATCACGGGTTAACCATGAGATCATTGCAACGAGGCCATAGGTTAACCAAGGGATCATGGCAAGAGAGTCATGGTTTAACCATGGGATCATGTCAACGGGGTCATGGGAAAACCATGTGATCTTTACAACGGGGCCATAGGTTAACCAAGGGATCATGGCAAGAGAGTCATGGTTTAACCATGGGATCATACTAAGAGGGTCATGGGTTAACCATGGGATCATGGCATGAGGGTCATGGATTAACCATGGGATCATGGCATTAGGGTCATGGGTTAACCCTGTGATCATGGCAACGGGGTCATAGGTTAACCATGGGTTCATGTCAAGAAGGTAACGGGTTAGCCATTTCATCATGGCAATGGTGTCATGGGTTAGCCATAGAATCATGGCAAGAGGGTCATCGATTAACCTTGAGATCATGGCAAGATGGTGATGTGTTAACCAGATGATAATGACAAGAGGGTCATGGGTTAACCATGGGATCATGGCAACGGGATGATGGGTTAACCATGGGATCATGAAAAGAGGGTCATGGGATAACCAATGGATCATGGCAAGAGGTTCATGGGTTAACCATGGGATCCTGGCAAGAGGGTCGTGGGTTAACCATGGGATCATGGCATGAGGGTCATGGGTTAACCCTGGGATCATGGCAACGGTGTCATGGGTTAACCATGTGATCATCGCAAAAGGGTCATAGGTTAACCAAGGGATCGTGGCAACGCGGTCATGGTTTAACCATGGGATCATGGCAAGAGGGTCATGGGTTAACCTTGTGATCATCGCAAGAGGACCATAGGTTATCCATGGGATAAAGGCAACGGGGTCATGCGTTGAACATGGGATCATGGAAACGGGATCATGCGTTAGCCATGGGATCATGAAAAGAGGGCCATGGGGTAACCATGGTATAATGGCAAGAGGGTCATGGGTTAACCTTGTGATCATGGCAAGAGGGCCATGGGTTTACCATGGGATAAAGGCAACAGGGTCATGTGTTAACCATGGGATCATGTCCACAGGATGACGGGATAACCATGGGATCATGAAGAGAGGTTCATGGGTTAACCAATGGATCATGGCAAGAGGTTCATCGGTTAACCATGGGATCCTGGCAAGAGGGTCGTGGGTTAAACACGGGATCATACCAAGATGGTCATGGTTTAACCATTGGTTAATGGAACGAGGATCATGGATTAACCATGGGACCATGGCATTAGGGTCATGGGTTAACCCAGGGATCTTGACAACGGGGTCGTGGGTTTACCATGGGATCCGGGTAATTAGGGCATTAGTTAACCATGGGTTCATGGCAAGAGGGTCATGGTTTTACCATTGGTTCATCACAAGAGAGTCATGAGTTAGCCTTGCGATAATGGGAAAAAGGACATGGGTTAACCATGGGATCATGGCAACGATGTCATGGGTTTACCATGGGATCATCGCAAGAGGGTCATGTGTTAACCATAGGATCATGGCAACGCGGTCATGGGTTGACCATGGGATCATGGCAAAAGGGTCATGGGTTAACCATGGGAACATGGCAAGAGGGTCATCGGATAACCTTGTGATCATGGCATGAGGATCATGGGTTAACCATGGGATAACGGCAACGGGGTCATGGGTTAACCATGGGATCATGGCAACGGGATCATGGGTTAACCATGGGATCATGGCAAGAGGGTAATGGGTGAACCATGGGTTCATGGCATGACGGTCATGGGTTAACCATGGGTTAATCGCAAGAGAGTCACGAGTTAACCATGTGATAATAGCAAGTGGGTCATGGGTTAACCATGGGATCATGGCAACAGTGTCATAGGGTAACAATGGGATCTTCGTAACAGAGTCCTGGGTTAACCAAGGGATCATGGCAACGCGGTCAAGGGTTAACCATGGGATCATGGCAAGAGGGTAATGGGTTAACCTTGGGATCATGGCAAGTGGGTCATGGGTTAACCTTGTGATCTTCGCAAGAGGACCAGAGGTTAACCATGGGATAAAGGCAATGGGGTCATGCGATGAACATGGAATCATGGGATAAAGGCAACAGGGTCATGTGTTAACCAATGGATCATGGCAAGAGGTTCATGGATTAACCATGGAATCCTAGCAAGAGGGTCGTGGGTTAACCATGGAATCCTACCAAGATGGTCCTTGGCTAACCATGGGATCATAGCATGAGGATCATGGATTAACCATGGGATCATGGCATTAGGGTCATGGGTTAATCCTGGGATCTTGGCAACGGGGTCGTGGGTTAACCATGGGATCCGGGTAAGTAGGGCATGAGTTAACCATGGGTTCATGGCAAGAGGGTCATGGTTTAACCATTGGGATCATGGCAAGAGTTAGACTTGAGATAATGGGAAAAAAGACATGGGTTAACCATGGGATCATGGCAATGGTGTCATGGGTTAACCATGGGATCATCACAAGAGGGTCATGGGTTAACCATCGGATCATGGCAATGCGATCATTGGTTGACCATGGGATCATGGCAAAAGGGTCATGGGTTAACCATGGGATCATGGGAAGAGGGTCATGGGATAACCTTGTGGTCATCGCAGGAGGGCCATGGGTTAACCATGGAATAAAGGAAACGGGGTCATGGGTTAACCATGGGATCATGGCCACGGGATGATGGGTTTACTATGGGATCATGAAAAGAGGGTCATGGGTTAACCAATGGATCATGGCAAGAGGTTCATGGGTTAACAATGGGATCATGGCATGAGGATCATGGATTAACCATGGGACCATGGCATTAGGGTCATTGGTTAACCCTGGGATCATGTCAATGGGGTCATGGGTTAACCATGGGCTCATGGCAAGAGGGTAATGGGTTAACCATTTCATCACGGCCATAGTGTCATGGGTTAACCATGGGATCTTCGCATGAGGATCATGGATTAACCATGGGACCATGGCATTAGGGTCATGGGTTAACCCAGGGATCTTGACAACGGGGTCGTGGGTTTACCATGGGATCCGGGTAATTAGGGCATTAGTTAACCATGGGTTCATGGCAAGAGGGTCATGGTTTTACCATTGGTTCATCACAAGAGAGTCATGAGTTAGCCTTGCGATAATGGGAAAAAGGACATGGGTTAACCATGGGATCATGGCAACGATGTCATGGGTTTACCATGGGATCATCGCAAGAGGGTCATGTGTTAACCATAGGATCATGGCAACGCGGTCATGGGTTGACCATGGGATCATGGCAAAAGGGTCATGGGTTAACCATGGGAACATGGCAAGAGGGTCATCGGATAACCTTGTGATCATGGCATGAGGATCATGGGTTAACCATGGGATAACGGCAACGGGGTCATGGGTTAACCATGGGATCATGGCAACGGGATCATGGGTTAACCATGGGATCATGGCAAGAGGGTAATGGGTGAACCATGGGTTCATGGCATGACGGTCATGGGTTAACCATGGGTTAATCGCAAGAGAGTCACGAGTTAACCATGTGATAATAGCAAGTGGGTCATGGGTTAACCATGGGATCATGGCAACAGTGTCATAGGGTAACAATGGGATCTTCGTAACAGAGTCCTGGGTTAACCAAGGGATCATGGCAACGCGGTCAAGGGTTAACCATGGGATCATGGCAAGAGGGTAATGGGTTAACCTTGGGATCATGGCAAGTGGGTCATGGGTTAACCTTGTGATCTTCGCAAGAGGACCAGAGGTTAACCATGGGATAAAGGCAATGGGGTCATGCGATGAACATGGAATCATGGGATAAAGGCAACAGGGTCATGTGTTAACCAATGGATCATGGTAAGAGGTTCATGGATTAACCATGGAATCCTAGCAAGAGGGTCGTGGGTTAACCATGGAATCCTACCAAGATGGTCCTTGGCTAACCATGGGATCATAGCATGAGGATCATGGATTAACCATGGGATCATGGCATTAGGGTCATGGGTTAATCCTGGGATCTTGGCAACGGGGTCGTGGGTTAACCATGGGATCCGGGTAAGTAGGGCATGAGTTAACCATGGGTTCATGGCAAGAGGGTCATGGTTTAACCATTGGGATCATGGCAAGAGTTAGACTTGAGATAATGGGAAAAAAGACATGGGTTAACCATGGGATCATGGCAATGGTGTCATGGGTTAACCATGGGATCATCACAAGAGGGTCATGGGTTAACCATCGGATCATGGCAATGCGATCATTGGTTGACCATGGGATCATGGCAAAAGGGTCATGGGTTAACCATGGGATCATGGGAAGAGGGTCATGGGATAACCTTGTGGTCATCGCAGGAGGGCCATGGGTTAACCATGGAATAAAGGAAACGGGGTCATGGGTTAACCATGGGATCATGGCCACGGGATGATGGGTTTACTATGGGATCATGAAAAGAGGGTCATGGGTTAACCAATGGATCATGGCAAGAGGTTCATGGGTTAACAATGGGATCATGGCATGAGGATCATGGATTAACCATGGGACCATGGCATTAGGGTCATTGGTTAACCCTGGGATCATGTCAATGGGGTCATGGGTTAACCATGGGCTCATGGCAAGAGGGTAATGGGTTAACCATTTCATCATAGCCATAGTGTCATGGGTTAACCATGGGATCTTCGCATGAGGATCATGGGTTAACCATGGGATCATGGCAACGCGGTCATGGGTTAACCATGGGATCATGGCAAGAGGGTCATGGGTTAACCATGGGATCATGGCAAGAGGGTCATGGGTTAACCTTGTGATCATGGCATGAGGGACATGGGTTAACCATGGATAAAGGCAACGGGGTCATCGGTTAACCATGGGATCATGGCAACGGGATCATCGGTTAACCATGGGTTCATGGCAAGAGGGTCATGGTTTAACCAAGGGATCAAGGCAATAGGGTCATGGGTTAACCTTGTGATCATGGCATGAGTGCCATGGATTAACCAGGTGATAAAGGCAACGGGGTGTGGGTTAACCAGGCGATCATGGCAACACGATCATGGGTTAACCATGGGATCATGGCAAGAGGGTCAAGGATTAACCATGGGATCATGGCAAGAGGGTCATGGGTTAACCTTGGGATCTTGGTAAGTGGGTCATGGGTTTACCATGGGTTCATGGCAAGAGAGTCTGGGTTAACCATGTGTTCATCGGAAGAGAGTCATGAGTTAAACATGGGATAATTGCAAGAGGGTCATGCGTTGAAATTGTGATCATGGCAAGAGGCCATGGGTTAACCATGGGATAAAGGCAACGGGGTCATGGGTTAAGCATGGGATCATGGCAACGGGATCATGGGTTAACCATCGGATCATGAAAAGAGGGTAATGGGTTAACCGAGGGATAATGGCAAGAGGGTCATTGGTTAACCATGGGATCCTGTCAAGAGGGTTGTGGGTTAACCATGGGATCATACCAAGAGGGCCATGGGTTAACCATGGGATCATGGCATGAGGGTCATCGGTTAACCATGGGATCATGGCATAAGGGTCATGGGTTAACCCTGGGATCATGGCAACGGGGTCATGGGTTACCCATGGGATTATGGCAAGAGGGTCAAGGTTTAACCATGGGATCATGCCAAGAGGGTCATGGGTTAACCAAGGGATCCTGATATGTTGGTCATGGGTGAACCATGGGTTCATGGCTAGAGGGTCATGGGTAAACCATGGGTTCATCTCAAGAGAGTCATGAGTTAAACATGGGATAATGGCAAGTGGGTCATGGGTTAACCATGGGATAATGGCAATGGTGTCATAGGTTAACCATGGGATCATCACAAGAGGGTCATGGGTTAACCACGGGATCATGGCAACGATGTCATGGCTTAACCATGGGATAATGGCAAGAGGGTCATGGGTTAACCTTGTGATCATGGTAAGAGGGCCATGGCTTAACAATGGGATAAAGGCAACGGGGTCATGGGTTGAACATGGGATCATGGAAACGGGATCACGGGTTAGCCATGGGATCATGAAAAGTGGGTCATTGGGGAACCAAGGGATCCTGACAAGAGGGTCATGGGTTAACCATGGGATTATAGCAAGAGGTCATATGTTAACCATGGCGTCATGGCATGGGGGTCATGGGTTAACAATGGGATCATGGCAACGGGGTCATGGATAACCGTAGGAGCATCGCAAGAGTGTCATGGGTTAAACATGGGATCATGGCAATGCGGTCATAGGTTAACCAAGGGATCATGGCAAGATGGTCATGGGTTAACCATGGGATCATGGCAAGAGGGTCATGGGTAAACCATGGGATCATAGAAATAGGTTCATGGGTTAACCATACGATCATGCCAAGAGGGCCAAGGGCTAGCCATGAGATAAAGGCAACAGGATCATGGATTTGATTTTTGTAATAAGAATTAACTTAGAAAATCAGATATTTAAGAACACAATCAATTAAAATAGGAAAGTAAATCAATTAGGGGTTTTTCAAATCTAAAGAGATTCCTAGGTATTGGGTTACCAACAAGATCGTTCATGTTACCAAATTGACTACCCCTTGTTAATTATCAAAATTGCTTTGAAGATGAATTTATCCTCAATAAGTTAATGATCCCTCTCTGGTTACAAAAACCGTGCCCAATTAAACCAACCCCTACTCTGGTGGTAATTGAATTTAGATTGAACCCTTTAAGCTTTGTGACAATTCGTGAACCCTCGAAGGACCGCTTCTAACTCTCGTGATTTGAGTCATATGTTTGATTCCTATAGATCCAATACCTAAGTTCACTGTTAGGTTCCTCCTTAGAGTATCTATGACATGCAAATAGGTGCATACCAGATTCATAAGTAATTCATGCCATAGAAACCAAATCGAAATCGAAATTAACAAAGGGAAAATATCAATTCATAACATAAAACAGATCTTGGGCATAGCCCCAATCCCTAGAAATAAAACTACTACTCAAGCATTGCCATGTTAAGAGCAAGCTTGATTAACAAAAACAACAAAGAAAACCTAAGAGAGAAGAAGAAGAAGAAGAAGAAGAAGAAGAAGAAGAAGAAGAAGAAGAAGAGAAAATCCTAAATTTTCCTAAGGTAGTAGCCCTCCTAAAAGTCATCTATTTTCGAGCCTAAGTTCTCTATTTATAGATTAGGGTAACTTGAATCCCAATCAATCACAAATTCAGATCAAATCAGTTTCTAAAGATCCATATATTGCGCGTCACGGCCGTGATGCCTGTCACTGCTAGGCCGTGACGGATTCTGACTCGGAAGTTGCTTTGCTGGTTGGTCTGTCACGACCGTGACCACCATCACGGCTTAGCCATGATCAATACTTCCTGTGAGGGTCTAGTTCAGTTGGCATGTCACGGCCGTGATGGACATCACGGCCTGGCCGTGACCAGCTCTGACTTTCCATTCTTTCTTTTCAGCTCTACTCGATCATGGCCGTGATGGCTGTCACGGCTAGGCCGTGATGGGCTCTGTTTGGCTCATTTTCCTTACTTTTCAAGCTATGTCTTCATGCAAGATCCGTCATGGTTGATCCTGAGCATTTAATCCTTAATTCCTGTACAACACCACCACAAAACCGTCTTACCCGTTCCAAGATAAAAACTAACAAATATCAAATTAAATATGCCTAAGCTATATGAAAATGCATGCAAAATGACAATGAAATATGAGGTGAAATCACACTCATTAAACTACCCCAAGCTTAAGATTTTGCTTGTCCTCAAGCAATCACTAAGGCCAGACAAGATAAACAGTCAGAGCATGGACAGTGAACCAAGAACCCGAGTAACTAATCCAAGTGATAGGCATATTCAAATAAGTAAACAAGAGACAATCAATTTCAAGTCCAATTAGAAGCTTAGGTTTTCTAGATTCACGTCTCTCACTAATTCGGGCACTCTTCTCATCTCACTCAAGTGTTTAAGGGTATATGACAATTCGCTCAATTTCCTCAAGGAAGGTACCCTACCATAAGCTTGACTATTAACCAAATCTCTACTTTATTAATGAAAACACATAAGAATCAAGAGGTCTTTTATTTTGGTTGTAATGGGGCCATGGGATTAATTGTTAGGTGGGGAAATCAAGAAAAGGAAAATTCAAGAAGGCTAAACAAAATATCAAACAATGCAAAGCATGACAACCTTCTAAAATACCTTTTTGGGCTTTAGTTCACTTTTCCACCTTTCTTTCTTTCCTCCTTTTTTTTTATTTCTCACTTTCTTTTTCTCATCCCCTTCTCCATTTTTTTTTTGTTTATTTTATTTTATTTATTTGGAGAAGGGGAGATTTTCAACTTAAGAGAAATATTTTTCTAACTTTCTCATCCCTCAATTTATTTTTCAAACTACCTTTTTATCCTTTTTTAATACTTTAAAAGGTGTCATACCAAGCATCATTCATCAAAATAATTCAAGGTACCAAGAAAAGTATTTTATTCTATTAGGCTCAAAATTGGGCAACAAAGGGGTAGTATTTAATCAATAAAAGCTTAGAAGGCCGGAAAGATACCTAGTGCCTCAATCATTTTCAAAAATGTTTTCAAAAATTTTTATGTTTTAAAACGGTTTCAAGTCAAGTTGTAGAGAATACAATCCAAGAGGAATAAAACACTCAATCACAAAGAATGGGGTAGATTTAGCGAGTACCCCTTTTAGGCTCAAAAAATCTCACATTTAGTAGTTTAAAATCAATGAGAAATCCAAATCTAAGGAACCACATGCTAATTATTAACTATCAAAAGATCATCTCAAGCATTTTTATTTTTAGCCTATCACAAGAATACGAAAACTGGGTTAAAAAAATTCACTGCCTCAATTCATTTGGCACAAAGTTTTTCACAAATGGATGCTTATTCTAAGCAAGGGGCAATCCAATCATATGATTATGTAAAATTATGCCTATATGAATGCAACATGAAAAATGCAAAATAAATAAATAAATGTAAAAATACCCCTACCCCAAGCTTAAAAACTTACATTGTCCCTAATGTAAATAATCAAGTCGAAGAGAGGAGAAAAATGGAACAACTCACCGAGGTGGTGGAGGGTGTTGGTTCAAACGCCAGTCATAGAGCTGCTGGAAGACGTGTCACGGCCGTGACGTTCATCACGGGCAGGCCGTGACCAGTTCGGGTCTATAAGAGCTGGCCTCTCATGATCGTGAGTTCCATCACGGCTAGGCCGTGATACATTCTGATTTTCTTTGCCCTTCTCATCACGCCCGTGAGGGATATCACGGCTAGGCTGTGATCCTTTCTGATCTTCGGTGGTTAGCTAGTCACGACCTGGGCGTGATGACTTCTGACTTTATTTTTCTTTGCCTTCTTCCTCTTACTGCTCTCATCACCTGAAAATACTTGGCAAAGCCATCAATTTGTGATCTTTCTTCTCTAATCTTCTCAAATTATTCATAAACAAAATTCAAAAACAAATTGAAAAGGGAAAGGAAACTTCGGTTGCCTCCCAAGAAGCGCTTATTTACGGTCTTAAGTTTGACCATACTTCTTTCAATCAACCGGGGTCGACTGGGCTTGGAAATGCAAGAACACCTCTCTTCCATGGAAGTCCTTCAAAGAGCCGATTTTGTTCGTATGGCCAATTGCGCTATCGCTTTGCTCTCTTCACTGAGTTTCATGGCCTTACTTCCTCCCGACGGAAGTTTTATCTCCACATGTTGAGCAACTCTCATTTCATCATTATTTAGTGCATCATTCGTCATGCAAAGTTTGGGAGTTGCTTCTATATTAGGCACTTCCTTCACCTCTGGAGGCATTATCTCGATCCTGCACACATGACTCTCAAATGGAGGGTTGTTATATGAGTTAGTCAAATCAAAATCTACCCTACCTTCCTCTACATTCAGAGAGAGCTTGCCATTCTTTACATCTATTATTGCTCTAGCTGTGGCCAAGAATGGCCTTCCTAGAATGATAGGGAATTTAGAATTCCCGTTCATGTCCAACACCATGAAATCGGTATGAATGAAAAATTTCCCTACCTTTATGGGAACATTCTCTAGTATGCCTAGAGGAGTTTTAGTTGATCCATCCTCAAATTGTAAAGAGGATTTGGATGGACTCAATTCCTTGGTTCCTAACCTCTCAAAGATATTAAGCGGCATCAAACTCGCACTAGCCCCTTAGTCACATAAGGCTTGGTCTATTTTTAATTCTCCAATTGAGCAAGCAATAGAGAAACTTCCTGGATCTTTTAGTTTAGGAGGCATATTAGTTTTTATCACGACATCACGCTCCTCAATTAAGCTCTTAGTTTCTTTTTCTGCTTGTTTTTTCTTGACCAACCTTTGTGGGAAAGGTATTGGGGGTTGGTAAGGTGGTGGAGGGACATACTTTGGCTCTATCTCTTCATGTTCACTCATGTCCTCCTCGCATTCCACATCCTTTTCAATTACCCCAAGCTTATCATCCCTTAAGTATATAACATTACAGTACTTATTGGGATTAACTTGGGGTTGTCCTGGAAACGTACCATTAGTTCTAGAATATATACTAGCTTGTTGGCAATCTGAGTTTCTAACATCTTATTATGGATGGCTAAGTTATCTACCTTAGATGTTAACTCTTTTATTGCCTCATTGACTACCCTACCTTGTTGTCTAAACTCTTCATTTTGCTTTGTTTGAGTTTCAACAAAATTTTCCAAAAGAGACTCAAGTTTAGACTTTTGTACCTGAGGATACCCCGATGCGGGTTTCCTATTACCTTGGCCTTCTTGGAATTCGTGGTTCAACGTGTTGTAGTTCCCATAGGAGAGATAATTGCTATTCTTACTTCCTTGTTTGTAAGGATTTGGGGGAGCATAATTTGGCAACTTCGGGTTCATGTCATAGAAGTTGTGACAAGAGTTCACTTGTTCCCCCAAAGCACCGGATCCAGGAGCAATACCATGTGGGCACTCCATTATGTCATGTCCATGCATTCCACAAATCTCACAAACAACATTAGTAGCACCTATTGAACTCACATTAGCCTTTTCAAGCTTAACAAAGCGTTTATTCAGTGAGTCAATTTTAGACATAATTAGATCAGTGCTATTCATTTCAAAATTACCCCCCGAAATCTTTTTCGGGTTATTAACTCTTTCTGAACCCCATTGGTGATAGTTGGTGGCTACGTTTTCAATGATATTGAATGCTTCGGTCAGAGGTCTATTCATAAAGGCTCCTCCAGCTGCAGAGTCAAGTGACACCATCGAAGTGTAATCCAATCCGTTGTAGAAGGTATGCACTAACAACCACCTCTCGAGCCCATGATGTGGGCAAGACTCTAGCAATCCTTTGTAACGATCCCAAGCTTCAGATAAGCCTTCTCCGTCCTTTTGGAAGAAGCCGGTGATCTGAGTTAGTAGGTAAGCAGTCTTGGATGGACGGAAGAATTTTTCCAGGAATGCATGCTCTAGTTGGTCCCAAGTTGACAAGGTATTAGCGGGCACTTGCTTCAACCAAGCTTTTGCCTTTCTAGTCAGAGAGGAGGGGAATAACCTCAAGCGAATAGTATCAATCGGGGCACCATGAATTCTAATTGCATCGGTGAACTCCAAGAATGTCTCCACATGATCAGTCGGGTCCCCCAAGGGTAATCCTCCGAATTGATGTTGCCTAATCATGCTAATTAGCATAGACGGTATAACGTAGTTCTCCGCCTCGATTTCTGGCCTAGAAATCCCATTTCGTAAACCCCTAGCATTTGGGGCTGCGTAGTCCTTCAGTGGTTTTGTATCCGGTAGATTCGCCATGAGTGGAATGGGAATCAACCTCTCCCTCTCTGTTTGTAGTCTCCTACGTCTATGAAAGGTCCTTTCAATTTCGGGGTCAACCTCAATAAGGCTTCCAAGACTTATGGATCTTTGCATAAAAGAGAAAAACACCTATAAGAGAGATATAGATAGTAAAAAAAAAGAAAAAGAAAAAAAGATAAATGAAAAAAAAAAGAGAATTTAATGTAAAAAATAAAATAAATAAATAATAAAAAAAGTCCAGAGAAATCAATTTAAAAATTAAATTGAGATTCAAGAAACCACAGTCCCCGGCAACGGCGCCAAAAACTTGATGGCGTGGATTCCGGCAAGTGTACCGGATTCGTCGTCAAGTAATAAAAAGATCGATCCCACAGAGACCGTGATCTCAAATAACAATTAATTATTAAATCAATTAAACTGGACTATATATATAGGATTTTTAAAAGATTTGATTTTTGTAATAAGAATTAACTTACAAAATCAGATATTTAAGAACGCAATCAATTAAAATAGGAAAGTAAATCAATTAGGAGTTTTTCAAATCTAAAGAGATTCTTAGGAATTGGGTTGCCAACAAGATCATTCATGTTACCAAATTAACTACCCCTTGTTAATTATCAAAATTGCTTTGAAGGCGAATTTATCCTCAATAAGTTAATGCTCCCTCTCGGGTTACAAAAACTGTGCCCAATTAAACCAACCCCTACTCTCGTGGTAATTGAATTTAGATTGAACACCTTAAGCTTTGTGACAATTCGTGAACCCTCGAAGGACATCTTCTAACTCTCGTGATTTGAGTCCTAAGATTGATACCTATAGATCCAATACCTAAGTTCACCGCTAGGCTCCTCCCTAGAGTATTTATGACATGCAAATAAGTGCGCACCAGATTCACAAGTAATTCATGCGATAGAAACCAAATCGAAAGCGAAATCAAAATTAACCAAGGGAAAATATCAATTCATAACATAAAACAGATCTTGGGCATAGCCCCAATCCCTAGAAATAAAACGACTATTCAAGCATTGCCATGTTAAGAGCAAGCTTGATTAACAAAAATATTAAAGAAAACCTAAGAGATGAGGAGAAGAAGAAGAAGAGAAAATCCTAATTTGGCCTAAGGTAGCAGCCCCCCCCCCCCCCCCCACAAAAAAAAAGTCATCTATTTTCGAGCCTAAGTGCTCTATTTATAGCTAGGGTAACCTGAATCCCAATCAATCACAAATTCAGATCAAATCAGTTTCTAAAGATCCATATATTGTGAGTCACGGCCGTGATGCCTTTCACGGCTAGGCCGTGACGGATTCTGACTTGTGAGTTGCTTTGCTGGTTGGTCTGTCACGACCGTGACCACCATCACGGCTTAGCCGTGATCAATTCTGCCTGTGAGGGTCTGGTTCAGTTGGCATGTCACGGCCGTGATGGACAACACGGCCTGGCCGTCACCAGCTCTAACTTTCCATTCTTTCTTTTCAGCTCTACTCGATCATGGCCGTGATGGGCTCTGTTTGGCTCATTTTCCTTACTTTTCAAGTTCCGTCTTCATGCAAGCTCTGTCAAGGTTGATCCTGAGCATTAAATCCTTAATTCCTGCACAACAACACCACAAAACCGCCTTACCCGTTCCAAGGTAAAAACTAAGAAATATCAAATTAAATATGCCTAAGCTATATGAAAATGCATGCAAAATGAGATTGAAATATGAGGTGAAATCACACTCATCAAGGGTCAAGTGTTAACCATGGGTTCGTGGCAAGAGAGTCATGAGTTAACCATCGGATAATGGCAAGTGGGTCATGGGTTAACCACATGGTCTTGGCAAAAGGGTCATGGGTTAACCGTGGGATCCAAGCAAGAGGACATGTGTTAACCATGGGATCATGGCAAGACGGTAATGGGTTACCCATGGGATCATGGCAACGAGGTCATGGTTTAACCATGGGATCATGGCAAGAGGGTCATGGGTTAAACATGGGATCATGTGAAGAAGGTCTTAGGTTAACCATGGGATCATGGGATGAGGATCACAGGTTAACCATGAGATCGTGGCAACGGGGCCATAGATTAACCATGGGATCATGGGAAGAGAGTCATGGTTTAACCATGGGATCAAGCCAAGAGGGTCATGGGTTCATGGCAAGAGGGTCGTGGGTTAACCATTGGATCATTGAATGAGAGTCGTGGGTTAACGAAGCGAACATGGCAAGAGGGTCATGGATTAACCATGGGATCGTGGCAAGAGGGTCATGGTTTAGCCACGTGGTCAAGGCAAAGGGATCATGGGTTAACCATGGGATCTGGGTAACTGGTTCATGGGTTAACAATGGGTTCATATAAAGAGGGTCATGGTTTAACCATGGGTTCATCATAAGAGAGTCATGAGTTAACCATGGGATAATTGCAAGTGGGTGATGGGTTAACCACGTGGTCATGGTAAATTTAAAGGGTCATAGGTTAACCTTGGGATCCTGGTAAGAGGGTCATGGGTTAACCATTTGATCATGGCATCAGGGTCATGGGTTAACCTTGGGTTCATGGCAAGAGGGTATTGGGTTAACCATGGGATCATTGCAAGAGGGCCATGGGTTTACCATGTGATAATGATAAGAAGGTCATGGGTTAACCATTGGATCATGGCAAGTGGGTCATGGGTTAACCTGGTATCCTGGTAACGTGGTCATGGGTTAACAAAGGGATCATGGCAAGAGGGTCACAGGTTAACCATGTGTTCATGGCAATAGAGTCACGAGTTAACCATGGGATAATAGCAAGTGGGTCATGGGTTAACCATGTGGTCATGGCAAAAGGGTCATGGGTTAACCATGGGATCCAGTCAAGAGGGTGATGGGTTAACCATGGGATCATGGCAAGAGGGGAATGGGTTACCCGTGAGATCATGGCAACGAGGTCATGGTTTAATAATAGGATCTTGGCTAGAGGGTCATGGGTTAAACATGGGATCATGTGAAGAAGGTCTTGAGTTAACCATGGGATCATGGGAAGAGGATCATAGGCTAACCATGAGATCATGGAAACGGGGCCATAGGTTAACCATGGGATCATGGCAAGAGAGTCATGGTTTAGCCGTGGGATCATGGCAACGGGGTCATGGGTAAACCATGGGATCTTTGCAAGAGGGTCAGGGGTTAACCAAGGGTTCATGGCAGGAGGGACATGGGTTAACCATTGGATCATTGCCTGAAGGTTGTGGGTTAATGATAGGAACTTGGCAGTAGGGACATGGATTAAAAATGGGATCATGGCAATAGTGTCATGGGTTAGCCACGTGGTCATGGCAAGGGGGTCATAGGTTAACCATGGGATCCGGGTTAGTCGGTCATGGGTTAACCATGGGTTCATGGCAAGAGGGTCATGGTTTAACCATGGGTTCATCCCAAGAGAGTCACGAGTTAGCCTAGGGATAATGGAAAAAGGATCATGGGTTAACCATGGGATCCTGGCAAGAGGGTCATGGGTTAACCATCGGATCTTGGCAAGAGGGTCGTGGGTTAACCATGGGATCATGACATGAGGGTCATGGGTTCAACTTGGGATCATGGCAACGGGGTTATGGGTTAACCATGGGTTCATGGAAACAAGGTAATGGGTTAACTAAGGAATCATGGCAAGAGGGTCATGGATTAACCATGGGTAAATGGCATAAGGGAAATTAGTTAATCATAGGATCATGGCAATAGTGTCATGGGCTAACTATGGAATCAAGGCAAGAGGGTCATGGATTAACCATGGGATCATGGCAAGAGGGTCATGGGTTAACCATGTGATAATGACAAGAAGGTCATGGGTTAACCATTGGATCATGGCATGAGGGTCATGGGTTAGAAATGGGATGATGGCAATGCAGTCATGGGTTATCCATGGGATTATGGCAAGAGGGGAATGGGTTACCCGTGGGATCATGGCAACGAGGTCATGGTTTAATAATAGGATCTTGGCTAGAGGGTCATGGGTTAAACATGGGATCATGTGAAGAAGGTCTTGAGTTAACCTTGGGATCATGGGAAGAGGATCATAGGTTAACCATGAGATCATGGAAACGGGGCCATAGGTTAACCATGGGATCATGGAAAGAGAGTCATGGTTTAACCATGGGATCATGGCAACGGGGTCATGGGTAAACCATGGGATCTTTGCAAGAGGGTCAGGGGTTAACCAAGGGTTCATGGCAGGAGGGACATGGGTTAACCATTGGATCATTGCCTGAAGGTTATGGGTTAATGATGGGAACTTGGCAGTAGGGACTTGGATTAATAATGGGATCATGGCAATAGTGTCATGGGTTAGCCACGTGGTCATGGCAAGGGGGTCATAGGTTAACCATGGGATCCGGGTTAGTAGGTCATGGGTTAACCATGGGTTCATGGCAAGAGGGTCATGGTTTAACCATGGGTTCATCGCAAGAGAGTCATGAGTTAGCCTAGGGATAATGGAAAAAGGATCATGGGTTAACCATGGGATCCTGGCAAGAGGGTCATGGGTTAACCATCGGATCTTGGCAAGAGGGTCGTGGGTTAACCATGGGATCATGACATGAGGGTCATGGGTTCACCTTGGGATCATGGCAACGGGGTTATGGGTTAACCATGGGTTCATGGCAACAAGGTAATGGGTTAACTAAGGAATCATGGCAAGAGGGTCATGGATTAAGCATGGGTAGATAGCATGAGGGAAATTAGTTAACCATAGGATCATGGCAATAGTGTCATAGGTTAACTATGGAATCATGGCAAGAGGGTCATGGATTAACCATGGGATCATGGCAAGAGGGCGGGTAACCAGGAAAGACAAGAAGGAGGGAACCAGGAGCATGAGGGCAGGGAGAAAGGGAGAGGAAGAGGGAGGAAGGAAAGGAAAAGAGGGAGGGAAGGAGGAAGAAGAAAAAAAAGAACGGAGAAAGGAGAGGAGAAACCAGGGACTTGCAAGAGGGCGGGACCAGGGGGAGGAGGAAGGGAACAGGAAGAGGTATGGGTAAGAGGGAACGGGAGGGATGGAAAAAGGGAAGGAAAGGAGGGAGAGGGAGGAAGGGGAGGAACCAGGGACCGGGGCAGGGTAAAGGGTCAGGAAGAGGAGGAACCAGGGCACGAAGAGAGAGAGAGCCTAGGGAAAGGAAAAAGAAGGGAACAGGGACGGAAGAGGGCAGGGAACCAGGACTGGAAGAGGGTGTGGGTTTGGGATTGGGTTGGGTGGGGGGGGTTGGGGGAAAAGGTAAGGGTTATAGGGGGGGTGGTTAAGGGGGTGGGGGAGTAACAGGATTGGTATGTGTTAGGATATGGGTCATGGATTAACCATGGGATCATGGCAAGAGGGTCATGGGTTAACCATGTGATACTGACAAGAAGGTCATGGGTTAACCATTGGATCATGGCATGAGGGTCATGGGTTAGAAATGGGATCATGGCAATGCAGTCATGGGTTATCCATGGGATTACGGCAATAGGGTCATGGGTTAACGATGGATCATGGCAAGAGTGCCATGGGTTAACCATGGGATCTTGGATATAAGGTCATGGGTTAACCATACGATCATGGCAAGAGGGCCAGGGGTTAACCATGTGATCATGGCAAGAGGGTCATGTGTTAGCCATGGGATATAGGCAACGGGTTCATGGATTAACCTTGGGATCATCGCAAGAGGGTCATGGGTTAACCATGGGATCATGGCAAGAGGGTCATGGGTTAACCATAGGATCCTGGTAACAGGGTCATGGGTTAACCATGGGATAATGCCAAGAGGGTCATGAGTTAACCATGGGATCATGGCAAGAGGGTCAAGGGTTAACCACAGGATCATGGCAAGTGGGACATGGGTTAACCACAGGATCATGGCAAGAGGGACATGGGGTAACCATCGGATCCTAGTATGTGGGTCATAGGTTAACCATTGGTTCATGGCAAGAGGGTCATGTGTTAACCTTGGATTCATGGCAAGAGAGTCACAAGTTAACCATCGGATAATGGCAAGTGGGTCATGGGTTAACCACATGGTCTTGGCAAAAGGGTCATGGGTTAACCATGGGATCCGAGCAAGAGTGACATGGGTTAACCATGGGATCGTGGCAAGAGGGTAATGGGTTACCCGTGGCATCATGGCAACGAGGTCATGGTTTAACCATGGGATCATGGCAAGAGGGTCATGGGTTAAACATGAGATCATGTGAAGAAGTCTTGGGTTAACCATGTGATGACAACCAAATGGTGAGGTTGCCTTTGATGATCTTTTTGGTCGAATTTTTAGACAAGAACTTAGTGTAACACTTTGTAACCAAAATCAAGTGAAGAAAGAAACAAAAAAAAAAAGGAATAAGATGAGAGATGGATGGTGACACAAACATGTAGTTTGATAAGCCAAATGATATTCGCCAGAAGAATCTTGGATTCTTGATAAGAACTTAGTTTTGTTCAACCAAGAACCTAGGAGAACAATATTCTCACAAAATGGATTTGATCCAAAATAACATCAAAGTTATTATTCATGTGTTTTAGGCCTCATACATATAGAAGTGTGACTGATTTCATTTGGCTCACGCTTAGTCTTCCAAATGATTCCAAAACCCCCTCATAACTAGCCTAATTAAGACTAATTTAACACCATTTTAATTCAGCCACTAAAACTAACATAACCCCCACTTAATTGGCATAATTGATGACTATAACCACACTAAAAACCAAACTTAAATCTTCCACCAAAATAAAACGAAAATCCATAACCCCTCACTTATTTAGCCTACTCTCACTCATTATGTGGATGTTACACTTTCTTCTCAACTTACAAGTGTAACTCCCACGCAATTTACAAAAATTATTCACTCAACTATGACATATAAAACATGTGCAAAATTAGGAAAATGTGGCTGCCCCAATTTGCAACAAATAGCAAAATTGGACCCACATTCCATGATCCATACACTTACTGAAATTGATAACAAAGGCGCTATTTTGCGACGGTTATTAGGTTAAATTGCGTCGGTTTTATGCGCCGCAGATTCATGTTTGCGGCAGTTCCAAAACCGTCGCAATGTCGACCGTCGCGAGCAGCATTTGAGGCGGTTGTGAAAACTGCCGCACAAACTGTCGCAAATTAGCATTTGCGATGGTTGTGAAAACTGCCGCAAATTAGCATTTGCGACGGTTGTGTAAACTGCCGCAAATTATCATTTGCGGCGGTTGTGAAAACGGCCGCACAAACCGTCGCAAATTTATTGCGACTGTTTGTAACCGCCGCAGATTAGTACCACAAAATTGGCAATACAAGTAGCGACGGTTAGTGAACCCCCGCTATTTGGTTCCCCAATTTTGAAGTTAATTTTACGACAGTTTCAAAACCGTCGCCAAACATATCAAAAAATTTGTAATTACTTTTTTTTAGCAAATCATTTTGAGTGTACAAAACCTGCTTATTAAATATAGATATATTTTTCTTAAAACAAATAAAGGTAAAACTCATTCATAAATAAAATGTTGAGTTACGTACAAACTACGACCAAAAAGATATATTCCAAATAGAGTTCAACAATTCCACAAATATAAAGTAATACAACTAAACTCCATCAAGTTCATAAAATGAAAACTAGAACTATCTATACAGTCCTACGTGACGATGCTCCGTGGTCTTCAGGCATATGACTAGACTCAGAGGAACGTCGTCTCATATCTCTTGGTGACTCTAAGTCAGCCGGCTGTAATTCAAAAAAATCAAAAATTAGATAACAACCACTAATTCAACAAGTGAACTATCAAAAGTTAAAAACTAAATTTAAAAGCAATATTTTACCTGATTTCCCTTAACATTCTGCATAAGGAAAGCAATTTGTTCCTTCAAGACTTCATAATTCGCAGCTTGTTCCTTAAGCGCTAGGACTTCAGCTTGCAATTTTTCAATCTTCTCATAGGGAGATACCAACCTCTCAGAGTGAGACCTAAATCCAGTGAGTTGAGATGGTGTTATCCCAAGTCCCATTCCTTTGGCATATCCAGGGTGGTCCTTTCCAAAAACTTTCACATAAGCATCATTCTCTGCTAATCCCTCATGAATTTCATTTTGCAATTGTTCCTACATATAATATTGAAGACATACACAATTACTTAAAGATCACCATTAACAATGAAATACAACTAACAATAAAAAGTTACATTGTTGTTATTTTTGCCTATATATATAGGAAGTTTTGACATGCAAATTGAAAAAACATGTGAACACTAAGTGTCGAACTTCTAGCAAATAATAAGCATAGTAACAAAGCCACCATAAACCTATTACTTGCAAGCCAGCAAATAATGGGTCTACTTCTAGCAAATCAAAATTGAAAATGAAGAGTTATAGTTACTAAGTGTGTACTACGTTGCTTATCATCATAAAGCCTATTAACCAAATATAAAAATAGAAATGAAATACAAATGACAATAAAAAGTTATAAATAATACATTGTACTTAAATTTTTTCCCCTAGCCTCTTCACTGACAAATGATCCATCCTTCCTTTTGTGAGAAATAGGATAAAATTCTACTTTCCTAAATTCTCGTCCTTCTAGTAATTCCTAAAATTAAGCACCATACAATAAGTGCTAGTACAAATAAATTATACTGTTAAAAAATAAATGAGTGAACCATACCAAGACATCTTTTGTCCTTACAATTACCTTGGAGCCTAATGTATGGTGGATCACTAACTTTTCACGATTTGCTGCATTTTGATCAGCTATCTCCTGCATTAATTAATAACATAATGAAGAGTTAGTAAATAGTAGTTGAAGTAACAAAGACTGCAACTTATGATGATTACCATTTGTTTAGCGCTCCACCTATAATTTATATAAACAGCCCAATGGTTGGAGTCAATATCAGGTGGGTGTCTCTGAAGATTTTCTGCCAAGGAAAGCTCCCAATCATGATATTTATGAAATAATCTGCATCGTGTGTCCCTCCATTTTTTTTCAAGGCTAGTTAAAATATACTTTTTGTGTTCACCATCATTGACAACAAATTTATTCTTCAAGAAAACATAATAAAAGATAGTGTTAGCTAACAAAACACCTAATAAATCGAACGTATTCACTTAACTACAAATAATACCCGTATTTTTTGAGAATAAAGATTGTTTTTCAAAGTATCCGGTACTTTTTTCCAATTCTCAAACATTATGGGAATGTTATTAAAGTTTCTTGCAAGTTCACCCAAATATCCTACCAACAAACCAGCTGACGTTCCTACTGGTTGTGCATGTCAATTCCACCTAGTTATAACCCTTGTTGTACCACTTGATGCAAACACATCTGTCACCCTTAAACGTGTTTGCATCACCTGACCGCTTGCATCTAACACATAAAGTAAACAAATTAAAACAATTCCTAACCCAACATATAATAAAATTAAATAAAATTAAAGAGAAATATAAAATAGATTAGACATACTTATAACATCTACTGTCCAATATGTTGGAGCTTTTTTTGGAACAGGCAAGGGACCTTCAACCACATCAGGTGCAGATTCAGAAGTTGGTGCAGTGTGTACCTCATCATGAAATGATGATTCAACATTGGGTAAAGGATCACTTTGTTGTAGATGTCCATCTACATATCCTTCAGAAGATGCATTTGGTTGAATTGGTGTGGATTGACACCTCCGACGAACACTTCTTTGACTGGCCATACCTGAGAAGTATAATGTATCAAACAGGTATATGGCAAGCAACACCACACATTCACAAATTACCTAAGAATCAAGAATCAAACTGATATAATTAACCAACTAAAATGGAACAAAACGAGACATTCAAATTGATATAATAACAATGAGCCATTTTTCAGTAACAAACCTTAAAAAAATTACAAAATAAGTTCACTAAGCTAAAATCACCAAAGGTTCCAAGTTCTACACAACAAAACACAAAAAACTAACATGTCTATCACCAATGGATCATAAAACCATATCTTGATCATCATTAAAATTATCATTAATGGTTGAACTTTCAGGATCATCATCTGCAGCCATTCTTGCCAATTGTATATGTGGGGTATCATCAGAGAAAATTTGTTCCAAGTTTTGTGATGGGTATGCATCAATGGATGTCATAATTTCATCATCTTCACCCATGTCGTACAAGTCTCTTGGCTTCAAATGAACTGGTATGCTCCAACCTTTTTCCTTCTCATCCTCCACATAATAAACCATTTGTGCTTCTGAAGCTTTAATGTATGGTTCATCATCTTCATGTTCTCCAGTATGTATTAGTCTTGCAAAGTTAATAGAGATAAAACCCAACTTATCTGTCTTCATACCTCTTGGGTTAGTGGTATTAGCCCATTCACATTTAAACATGGGTACTGTGAAGCCATTATAGAAAAGCTCAATGATGTCTATCAATCTTCCATAGTAAGGTACCCCTCCAAACCTCATTTGGGCATCACTATTGCTTGAGTAACTCCTGGTTCCAAACATTCCAAAAACCCCACTGTTTTGAGTTTTTAATAACATATCTCGTGCCACAGTTCGAAATTTGTATCCATTGACATTATATGCAGTGAACCTTCTAGCTTTGTCATGAGGACCTTGTGCAAGACTAACGAGAACATCTTTAGCTGGTCCACTAAGACTGTCGAGATTGTTACAAATCTAGATGCCATAATAATATATATTGTTAGTCACATTATTGTTCAAAAAATACATAAATGACACTAACACACTATTAATCATTGTTAAGAACACTAACACGATTGGTGAACCAACGAACAAACTCTCTATGAACCTTCTTGTCTACCTCAGAAGCACTCCTTGCACCACCCCTTAGTTGCCTTCGCACGCTAGTTCTATACTGCCTATTTAGTTGAATCATATTAGATGTTATGGAAAAAAAACTTAAGATTAATTAAACCAAGTAGAATAATTACTTACTGAAGATAGTAATCAACTATAGAGCAATTCGTTAACACGTGTCTATGAGCCTGAAACTTTTCCATCGGTGTCAGGGTGACATATGAAGAGCCACCAACCGATTTTACAACTTTAGGAAACAAGTCAGCTACTCGTGAGCCATATTGTATATCATTAATAGGCTCATCGTCTACACGACTAGGTCGGTTCCATCTAGTCTCAATGCTATCCAGATACCTTGAACAAAACGTAAGAATCTCTTGCACAAGGTAGCCTTCCGCAATAGATCCTTCAGGTCGTGCTTTATTACGTACATAGGATTTTAGCTGTCCCAAGTACCTATTGTTAAACCACAACAAGTATTATTTAGAACAACCTGTACATTACCAAATTAGAAAAAAGAAAAAGACTAATATCGCACATCTTTTACCTTTCTATAGGATACATCCATCGATAATGAACGGGACCTCCGAGTTTAGCTTCTTCAACAAGATGAACAACCAAGTGAACCATAACAGTAAAGAATGAAGGAGGAAATAACATTTACATGTGACATAAAGTGAGGATGATTTGATTTTGAAATCTGTCTAGATCTTCAACTTTCAATACTTTGCCACATAGTTGTCTAAAGAATGAGCACAACTCAATTAATATTGCTGAAACCTCATCAGGCAATGTTGCCCGCATGGCTAATGGTAGCAATTGCTCTATCAATATATGACAATCATGACTCTTCAACATTCCATTCAACTTAAGATTGTCCAAATCAATGCACCTAGAAATGTTGCTTGAATAACCATCCGGCACAGTGATATTCTTTAAAGTAGTTAAAAATGCCTTCCTACATTTATTAGTCAATGTAAAGACAGCTGGAGAATATTTTACATTTTCATTGGGCCAAAGATCAGGCCTTAAACCCATAGCTTGAAGATCTCTTCGAGCATTAACATGATCTTTGCTCTTTGCGCTGTCATTTAGCAAAGTAAATATGACATTATCGCACACGTTCTTCTCAATATGCATCATGTCAAGACTGTGACGCAAACAATTATCCTTCCAATACGGAAGTTCAAAGAATATGCTTTTCTTTTTCCATTGTTGAGTGGTACCCTATGTAAGTTGATTGCCACGTGTTCTTTTTCCCGAACCTTCTTTCTCTAATTTTCTACCAAATATGACATTGATGTTTTGAACCTGTTCAAGAATTTCAGAACCAGATAATGTTTTTGGTGGACTACGCATTTCTTGTTCACCATTAAAGAGGACCCTATTCAGTCTAAATCTGTGTCTCTGGTCAAGAAAACGATGATGACCCATAAAACACCATGTTTTGCTATGACGAAGACGACATGGAATGGAGTCGAAGTTACAAGATGGGCAAGCAAGTCCGGTGTACGTGTTCCACCCAGAAAGTGTTCCTAGCCCAGGAAAATCACTAATTGTCCACATTAAAGATGCATGTAATTTGAACATCTCTCGCTTGAAAGAATCATAGGCATCCACACCTGTTGTCCATAACTCTTTCAACTCTTTTATCAAAGGTTGTAAGTAGACATCTATATCATTCCCTGGGATTTTTTTACCGGGAATTATCATTGAAATTATAAAAGATGTCGACTTCATGCACACCCATGGAGGGGTATTGTATGAAATGAGAATAACTGGCCAAATACTATAGTTTGAACTCATGACACCAATAGGATTAAAACCATCAGTGGCTAACGCGAGGCGCACATTTCGCGAATCTGATGCAAACCAAGCATGCAACGAGTCAAACTGCTTCCAAGCTTCAGAATCTCTAGGATGCCTCAACATTCCATCATTGTTATTATCGTCAGCATGCCATCTCATATCCTCACCTGTCTTTGATGAAAAAAGCAATCTCTGTAATCGAGGCTTCAGTGGAAAATAACGAAGAACTTTTACAGCCACTTTCTTCATACCAGTGCCTTCACCGGACACCCTAGTCTTACTAGCTTTTGCCCTTGATTTCCATTTGGAAGTGTTACAAATTTTACATGTCTCCCTCTCTTCATCTTCCGGATTACCCCAATAGAGCATACAATTATTCGGACATACAGGTATCTTTTCATAGTTCAAACCAAGCTTGATGATCGTTTTCTTGGACTCGTAGAATGAACTTGGAATATTTGCATGTTCAAATGCATCTTTCAATAGTTCTAAAATCATTGTCATGGCCTTGTCGCTCATTCCACTCAGGCATTTGATATGATACAACTTTACCAAAAAAGACAATCTTGAATACTTCGTACACCCTTCGTACAGGGGTTGTTCTACATCTCTAACTAATTCATAGAATTCTTCATCTACATGTTGTTCTTGAGCTGTATTTGGCATCACATCTGCATCCCGGTCAATCTCCGCATTTGATGCAACGGGTACTTCATTTGCAAGGTGCCTATCAACTCCAAATGCATCATCGATCATGTTCCGAATAGGATCATCAACAATAGTGGGGTCTTGAACTACATTTGGAATATTGCTAGGTGAGAAATTACTAGTTCCTATTGTTCTGGACTCCCCGTGATAGGACCAAAAAGTGTATCCTGTTGGAAATGGTGTACAAATTAAGTGATCATACACCACACGCCTACTTTGCCATTTTTTGAAACCACATCGTTTACAAGGGCATATTGTTTTGCCATTTACTGATTGATGTACAAAGGCAAAATCAATAAATCCCCTAACCCCTTGCTCATATTCAACTGAGTTTCGTGGCATCATTATCCATGACTTATCCATTGCTTCAAAATATTAAATATGGAAATAAAAATAACACACCACTTCATAAATTGAAAAATATATACTATTTTAAAACTATATATAAACTACCATCTAATAGAAACATATCAAAACTAGATAAAGATTATGTTCAAGTTGCACTACTATAGCCATATATATATTTTCCTAATTCCTTTGCATGCTGCAATAAAAACAAGAGAGAAACTCATAATATCCAACTGCTAATGATTAATTTTAAGAGAGAAACTCAAGTATAATAACTAAGGTGCAACACGATACTTTGAAAATGGAAAGCAAACAGCACAACTAGCTAAACTGACCACATGTGATATTATAATAAATCTAGTCAAGTTTGAAGGATGGAGCATAAAATAAAGGGAAGAAAAATGATATTGCAGCATTCTAATGGAAAATTATAATAAACTAAATGTACATTGTATTAGTGAATTTAACATAATATACAAGGGTCAGAATACAATTTGCTACTTTGTCCATCTATTTCTCTCTTGTTTCTTATTCCTCTATCTCACTTCACACCCATCAAGTATTTTACACTTCAGTCAGAACAATTCTGGGTATTTTCCAAAAATCACACAAACACATGATTAAATGTACAGTAACAACTGTAAAGGAAAAGGCTTGTTATTTAAAAGTAATATAGTGAAAATAAATATACCTTTTAGCTTGCTGCTCCTCAAATTATCTTGTTCTGTATATAACTTTTACTCTCTGAACAGTAGATGTTTAAAATGAGGATCCATGGCAGAATCTGCTTCAAACTAGCTTTAGTACTTATTGTAATACATATCTAGCTTCACAAGCAAGATGGATTTCAAATCTCAACCAAAAAACAAATAAACAGGCAAAGGCAGCAATTAGAGCAGGGGAGAAAAACCGTTACCCGGATAAAGCCTACTTCTATCATATCCATTTAAAGATCAATAGAGATGTTTATAAATAACAACAGAAAAAAATTAACGTTGCTGTTCATCATAACTATCAGTCATGCCCGAAAAAACAAAAAGGAAATTGACCATGAGATTGTGAGAATAATAGTTTCAATGTTCATACTAGGAAAGCATCACTTCATTCATACTCAAAGCAACAGACAACAATAACATTGCTTTGTTGATAAGGCTATATAAACTAGTAGTAAGAAAAGGGTGGGATGGGAAGTAACCTGTTAATTCACTATGCTAATGAATGATGATACATTTTTTATATCCATCTCCCTCGCAATCTTATATGTGCTCTGCATGCATCAGGAATGGATTAAGGATGCTGAGCAATCATAAACAGTGCACTCAATCAAGAACTTTTCTTTACAATTGCCAACCACAGGATGCTGCTTATACCAAGCCTAATGAACACTTTTGGTCAATCTTTGAATTGGTGCAAGCTAATTTGGTCCAACATTATTCCTCCATCTAAATCTCTATTAGTTTGGAGATGTTTAATGGATAAACTGCCAACAGATGCAAGCCTATGGAGTAAAGGGTGTGGATTTGTCTCCATGTGTAGTCTTTGTCAATCTGCATATGAATATACAACTCACTTGTTCTGTGAGTGCAGATTACATATTTTCAAAACAAATTTGGTCATGGCTGGGATTAGTTTTAAACACTGTAATTGACTTGTCATCCTACTCTAGCATTTTGTCCATCTGTGACAGAAATTGGACCAGTCAAGTGAAGGACTTAGTTGTTGCTTCTATTGTGAATGTGTTTTGGGTTGTGTGGCATTGCAGAAACAAACTGAGATTTAAAAATAAAGGGATTCATATCAAGGCTTCTATTAACTTAGTTATTAAAAATACATCCCTTGCCGGTAATCTAAGTGAGGGTTCAATGTCATCTTCAATCACTGAATTCTCTATCCTTCATGCTTTCTCGATTAAAGGCGGGGGCAGTAGTGCTCCTTCAAACAAACTTAGAAGTTAGGTATATAGCTCAAACAAACTTGTTGCAGTAAAACTGAATAGAGCACGTGCAGGATCTTGCAGCTGATTGAAATTATATATTAGCATAGGCTATAGACTATGAAGATAGAATGAAATTGAGATAGCATTGTAATAGAAATTCTCTAAACTTATGTGTGTAGAACAAGAGTGTGAAAGATCAAGATGGTGGTGTGAAAAATAGAGGGAAAGAAAGACTTGGGATCTTTATTCTGTTTTCTTAAAAGATATTAAGCGAAGAGCCAAGGGAAACCTTCTATTGATGCTAGCTTGAATGATGAAGAAGCATATAATATATAATATAAAATAAAAAACAGGACAGTGTGGAATCATAATTCACTTACATGATTCATGAATGACATTATTGCAGGGAACAAAAGCATTGTAAATATATTTATTTGGGAAAAAATATGAATTGAATCACATTAGTAGTTATCACTGGCAAGCAAGGCAGCAATTAGAGCAGGGGAGAAAAACCCTTACCCGGATAAAGCCTACTTCTATCATATCCATTTAA
This sequence comes from Sophora flavescens, assembly GCA_030762895.1. Classification (NCBI taxonomy): domain Eukaryota; kingdom Viridiplantae; phylum Streptophyta; class Magnoliopsida; order Fabales; family Fabaceae; genus Sophora; species Sophora flavescens. The sequence continues at coordinate 2,433,651 of CM061069.1, forward strand.
AGATCAATAGAGATGTTTATAAATAACAACAGAAAAAAATTAACGTTGCTGTTCATCATAACTATCAGTCATGCCCAAAAACAAACATCCAAACCTAGAAATTTGCCCTAAATAAATTAATAATAGTAAAAGTAGCATTTACCTTGAATCGAGAGTGGTGAACCGCCTCACAATGAACAAGACCAGTAATCTCCTTCAATTATTTCTTGATTGTTCACCTTGAATCGAACAGTTACAAAATCAGATTTCATGTGTTCAGCAAACACAACGAACAATGTAAACAAAGAGAGGAGGAGGAGGAGGAGGAGGAACGATGGAGGCTTTCTCCATACCTTTGTCACTGGCTGATGAACGATGAAGAAGCAGAGCAGTCTCGTAGCAGCGCAGCAAGCAGTCGTAGCAGCGCAGCAAGAGGGCGTAAAAAATGAACCAAGGGAAAAAGTAATTAGAGGGAAGAGGGAAAGTGAAAAAAATAGAGGGAAAGTAAAAAAAATTGAAGTTTTTTAAAACCGCCGCTAACATAGAGTCAACCGTCGCAATATTTTCCTATTTGTGGCGGTTCATTAAAACTGTCGCAGTAACCGCCACAAAGTATCACCGACGGCGGTTGGGCTTGAACCGCCGCAAAGTGTGTGTCGCAATTTGCCAAATTTCATGTAGTGGTTGTGCATTTGGGCTCATTATCTTCTTGACTTGAACTTGGGCTTGTGTCCATTAAGAGAACCACCAATTGATTTAGAGCTTGTTGGGCCTTTTTGGTCCTAGCTCTTGTCATGGGCCCACCAAGTCCTTGAATGGCATCTTGATCCATGATGGGTTCCATTGGGCTCATATTATTCATGGTTTGTATCATTCCCTCCCTCTTGAAGAGAATTCGACCACGAATTTATTGCCTAAAGGAATCATCTTTATCCTCCGGGGTCAAATGGAAATTGATAGAAATCATCAAATGTAGCAAGTAGGCGTAATACATTTCCATCTCGTACAATCAACATCCCAACAAATTCCTCAAAATTGTTGTGATTATGAATCAATGAACAAAATACTTTTGAGAGGCCATGCAAGTTCCCAAAGCATGGGGTGTTTCCTTTGGAATCAAATCTTTAATTACATCGGTTGTCTTGCAAGCTCCCTTTGGAATCAAATCTTCAATTTCATTGAATGTCTTGCAAGCTTCCTTTGGAGGAACAAGCTCAATTTCCTTCAAAAGAGAATCAATACAACTAGGCAAAGAATTAGGAATAGCATCAAAACAAGTATTCTTGTTTTCTTTTTTTCTCCTCACTTTCTTTTTTGCTCTCATAATTTCCTTTTTCCTCATTCTTCTTTTCACTTTCTCTTTCCTTTTCCTTTTGATCATCACTTTTTTTTCAGTCTCTTTCTTGTTGGAGTCTTCCACCAACTTCTTCACATGGTCTTCAAAACTTTCTATTTGTCTTTTCATTCTTTCCTCTATTCTCTTCCTTTTTTCACACTCTTTATTCTCCCTTTCAATTTCTCTATCGCATCTCCCATATCTCTTTCCTCCACGCCTCCTCCTTTTTATTTCGACTAGCTTATCAAGAGTCACAGTGAACTTCTCCATGCTTCTTTGAAATCTTTCCATTTCAAGGAATAGTGTTGACATGATATGTGATGGGAATATTTTTTTTTTTTTGGGTTTTTTTCTGGGTAGAAAAGAAGAAAGGTAGAAGATGAAGAACAAAGAAGATAATTAAAAAAAAAACACAGAAATTCATCCAAAGCCTAAGCTTTGATACCACTTGATGACAACCAAATGGTGAGGTTGCCTTTGATGATCTTTTTGGTTGAATTTTTAGACAAGAACTTAGTGTAACACTTTGTAACCAAAATCAAGTGAAGAAAGAAACAAAAAAAATGGAAGAAGATGAGAGATGGATAATGCCACAAACATGTAGTTTGATAAGCCAAATGATGTTCGCCACAAGAATCTTGGATTCTTGATAAGAACTTAGTTTGGTTCAACAAAGAACCTAGGAGAACAATATTCTCACAAAATGGATTTGATCCAAACGTCAAAGTTATTATTCATGTGTTTTAGGCCTCATACATATAGAAGTGTGGCTGATTTCATTTGGCTCACACTTAGTCTTCCAAATGATTCCAAAACCCCCCTCATAACTAGCCTAATTAAGACTAACTTAACACCATTTTAATTCAGCCACTAAAACTAACATAACCCCCACTTAATTGGCCTAATTCAGGACTATAAACACACTAAAAACCAAACTTAAATCTGCCACCAAAATAAAACGAAAATCCATAACCCCTCACTTATTTAGCCTACTCTCACTCATTATGTGGATGCTACACTTTCTTCTCAACTTACAAGTGTAACTCCCACATAATTTACAACAATTATTCACTCAACTATGACATATAAAACATGTGCAAAATTAGGAAAATGTGGCTGCCCCAATTTGCAACAAATAGCAAAATTGGACCCATATTCCATGATCCATACACTTATTGAAATTGATAAGAAAAACAACTCAAATTGGACCCACACGCCCTTGCTCATGTTTCTTCTATTTGAATGAGCAAAGTTGTGCATTTGGGCTCATTATCTTCTTGACTTGAACTTGGGCTTGTGTCCATTAAGAGAACCACCAATTGATTTAGAGCTTGTTGGGCCTTTTTGGTCCTAGCTCTTGTCATGGGCCCGCCAAGTCCTTGAATGGCATCTTGATCCACTCGGTGCATCTGCGACGTGTGCCAAGCACGATGGTCATGCACGAGTCACGGGTGATGCAATGTAACATTTTCAACCTCGGGGCACGAGTCACTAGTCACCCAAAATGAACCTCCATCTTCCGGCACCAACACCTTCAATCGGTCAGTGTAATTTGCACCGGACCCTTGTAACCTTGGTTCCTATCTGCACCGACCGAGCAAAGTCAGGAATCTGGTGCACCACACCGAGCCAAGTCTGGAATCTGGTGCACCAGACCGAGCCAAATCATGAATCTGGTTCACCACACCGAGTCAAGTTAGGAATCTGGTGCACCACCCCGAGCCAAGTCAAGAATATGGTGCACCAGACCGATCCAAATCATGAATCTGGAGCACTAGACCGAGCAAAATCATGAATCTGGTGCACCACACCGGATCAAGTCATGAATCTGGTGCACCAGACGGAGCCAAACCATGAATCAGGTGCACCAGACCGGTGCTCTAGACCATGCCAAGTCATGAATCTGGTGCACCACACCGAGCCAAATCAGGAATCTGGTGCAACAGATCGGGCCATGTGTGGAATCTGGTGCACCACACCGGATCAAGTCAAGAATCTGGTGCACCAGACGGAGCCAAACCATGAATCAGGTGCATCAGACCGGTGCACCAGACCGAGTCAAGTCAAGAATCTGGTGCACCACACCGAGCCAAATCAGGAATTTGGTGCACCACACCGAGCCAAGTTAGGAATCAGGGGCACCAGACCGAGCCAAACCCTGAATCTGGTGCACCAGACCGGGCCAAGTCATGAATCTGGTGCTCCAGACCGCGCCAAGTCATGAATCTGGTGCACCACACCGAGCCAAGTCAGGAATCTGGTGCACCAGACCGAGCCAAGTCAGGAATCTGGTGCACCACACCGAGCTAAATCAGTAATCTGGTTCACCAGACCTAGCCAAATCATGAATCAGGTGCACCACACCAAGTCAAGTCAGGAATCTGGTGCACCACACCAAGCCAAGTCAGGAATCTGGTGCACTAGACTGAGCCAAAACATGAATCTGGTACACCACACCGAGCCAAATCATGAATCTGGAGCACCACGCCGGATCAAGTCATGAATCTGGTGCAACAGACGGAGCCAAACCATGAATCAGGTGCACCAGACCGTTGCTCTAGACCATGCCAAGTCATGAATCTGGTGCACCAGACCGAGCCAAGTCAGGAATCTGGTGCACCAGACCGAGCCAAGTCTGGAATCTGGTGCACCTCACCGGATCAAGTCATGAATCTGGTGCACCAGACGGAGCTAAACCATGAATCAAGTGCACCAGACCGGTGCACCTGACCGAGCCAAGTCAGGAATCTGGTGCACCACACCGAGCCAAATCATGAATCTGGTGCACCACACCGAGCCAAGTCAGGAATCAGGGGCACCACACCGAGCCAAACCCTGAATCTTGTGCACCAGGCCGGGCAAAGTCATGAATCTGGTGCTCCAGACCTCGCCAAGTCATGAATCTGGTGCACCACACCGAGCCACGTCAGGAATATGGTGCACTAGACCGGGACAAGTCAGGAATCTGGTACACCACAACGGGCCAAGTCAGGAATCTGGTGCACCACACCGAGCCAAACCAGGAATCTGGTGCACCACACCGAGTCAAGTCAAGTATCTGGTGCACCAGACCGAGCCAAGTCATGAATCTGGTGCACCAGACCGAGCCAAGTCTTGAATCTGGTGCACCACACCGAGCCAAATCATGAATCTGGTGCACCACACCGGATCAAGTCATGAATCTGGTGCACCAGACGGAGCCAAACCATGAATCAGGTGCACCAGACCGGTGCTCTAGACCGCGCCAAGTCATGAATCTGGTGCACCACACCGAGCCAAATCAGGAATCTGGTGCACCACACCAAGTAATGTCAAGAATCTGGTGCACCACACCGAGCCAAACCATGAATCTGGTGCACCCGGCGACCCGTGCCCGCTGCACCATTCCCTCGTTCCCTTGGTTCCTTTCTCACAGACCGAACCAGATCCGACACCCGGTGCATCCGGGGACCCGTGCCCGGTGCAGCATTCCCTCATTCCCTTGGTTCCTTTCCGCACCGACCGAGCCATATAAGCACCTGGTGTACCCGGTGACCCGTGCCCGGTGCACCATTCCTTCGTTCCCTTGGTTCCTTTCCGCAACGATCGAGCCAGATCGGGCATCACATGCACCGACCGAGGCCGATCTAAGCGGTGGTTGGAGTTAGCTGTCACCGAGATCACAACTACAACTACAACTACTATATATATATATATATATATAAAATAGCCAAGCACCTCCCCCCTATAATAGCATAATATGCAAAGACCCATTTTCCAGCACAAGACATCCTTTTTGCTGGGGAGACATACTCTTTTTTTCAAAGCTTGAGGTCGAATTTTGGCCTATTTTTTGCAGGGATGCTTATAAAAATGGGAGCTAGGGGACAAAAAATTTACAGAAATTTTCACCTTT
>CM061069.1:2443860-2446360 GCA_030762895.1 Sophora flavescens
ACTTGATCCAGTGTGGTGCACCAGATTCATGATTTTGCTCGGTGTGGTGCACCAGATTCCAGACTTGGCTCAGTCCGGTGCACCAGATTCATGACTTGGCTCGGTCCGGTGCACCAGATTCCTGACTTGGCTTGGTGTGGTGCACCAGATTCCTGGTTTGGCTCGGTGTGGTGCACCAGATTCCTGACTTGGCTCGGTGTGGTGCACCAGATTCCTGACTTGGCTCGGTGTGGTGCACCAGATTCATGACTTGGCTCGGTGTGGTGCCCCATATTCATGACTTGGCTCGGTGTGGTGCACCAGATTCCTGACTTGGCTTGGTCTGGTGCACCAGATTCCTGACTTGGCTCGGTGTGGTGCACCAGATTCCTGACTTGGCTCGGTGTGGTGCACCAAATTCCTGACTTGGCTCGGTCTGGTGCACCAGATTCCTGACTTGACTCGGTGTGGTGCACCAGATTCATGATTTGGCTCGGTCTGGTGCACCAGATTCCTGACTTGGCTCGGTCTGGTGCACCAGATTCCTGATTTGGCTCGGTGTGGTGCACCAGATTCCTGACTTGGCTCGGTCGGTGCGGACAGGAACCAAGGTTGCAAGGGTCTGGTGCACATGGCACTGACCGGTTGAAGGTGTTGGTGCCGGAAGATGGAGGTTCATTTTGGGTGGCTAGTGACTCGTGCACCGAGGTTGAAAGTGTTACATTGCAACACCCGTGACTCAAGCATGACCACCGTGCTCGGCACATGTCGCAGATGCACCGAGCACCGACGGGTAAATGTTGTGATACAAGCTTGAGAGCATTCCCCCAACCCCTCTAGAAATCTTATAAGGCATGGTGGAAAAGGAAACCTGTAAACCAGGGTCCACCACATGTTTAAGTATGCAAGTATACCACATTTCGGCTAAAAGTTCCCAAAACTCCAACCACTCAATTAAATGGAACGAAATTTGGAGGTAAAACTGGAAATAATATAGCAAGAGTGCCTGCAAAAATTCATGTCAAAATTCGACCTCTAGCTTGGAAAAAGAGAGTATGTCTCCCCAGCAAAAAGGATGTCCTGTACTGGAAAATGGGTCTTTGCATATTATGCTATTTAAAAATGTTGGCTTTCGATATTTATCAATTTTTTTGCGGTACTCGATGGTGTGGTGAGGCTGTGGGTGTGCGGTTCCTCGACCTTGGTTGTGGATGGACGTGGTGTTAGGTGATGCCTTCCGGGGCGGAGCCGAAGCACCAAGGGATGGGTGATCGTCCTGAATTGGCCTTGTAAGGGGTTCTTAAACACCAGATCGACTGAAGGCACATCGGAAAGGATCCTCGTGCTATTATTGGTGTTTAAAAATGTTGGCTTTCGATATTTATCAATTTCGTGGGGTACTCGATGGTGTGGCGAGGTTGTGGGTGCACCGTTCCTCGACCCTGGTTGTGGATGGACGTGGTGTTAGGTGATGATTCCTTCCGAGGCAGAGCCGAAGCAGCAAGAGATGGGTGATTGTCCTGAAGTGGCCTTGTAAGGGGTGCTCAAACACCAGATCGACTGAAGGTGCATCGGAAAGGATCCTTGAAATGTTGTTGGTTTATAAATATGTTGGCTTTTGATATTTATCAATTTTTGTGGGGTACTCGATGGTGTGGCAAGGCTGTGGGTGCGCGGTTCCTCGACCTTGGTGTGGATGGACGTGGTGTTAGGTGATGCCTTCCGGGGCGGAGCCAAAGCACCAAAGGACGGGTGATCGTCCTGAAGTGGCCGTGTGAGGGGTGCTCAAACACCAGATCGGCTGAAGACGCATCGGAAAGGATCCTCGCCCTATTGTTGGTTTTTAAAAATGTTGGTTTTCGTTATTTATCAATTTCGTGGGGTACTCGATGGTGTGGCGAGGTAGTGGACTTGCGGCTCCTCGACCTTGGTTGTGGATGGACGTGGGGTTAGTTGATGCCTTCGGGGGCGGAGCCGAAGCACCAAGAAACGGGTGATCGTCCTGAAGTTGCCTTGTGAGGGGGTGCTCAAACACCAGATCGGCGGAAGGCGCATCGGAAAAGATCCTCCCGATGTTGTTGCTTTTTAAAAATGTTGGCTTTCGGTATTTATCAATTTTGTGGTGGGGTACCCGATGGTGTGGCGACGTTGTGGGTGCGCGGCTCCTAAACCTTGGTTGTGGATGGACGTGGTGTTAGGTTATGCCTTCCGGGGCAGAGCCGAAGCACCAAGAGACGGGTGATCGTCCTGAAGTTGCCTTGTGAGGGAGTGCTCAAACACCAGATAGGCTGAAGGAGCATCGGAAAGGATCCTCACGATGTTGTTGGTTTTTGAAAATGTTGGCTTTCAATATTTATCAATTTTGTGGTGGTTTACTCGATGGTGTGGCGAGGCTGTGGGTGTGCGGCTCCTCGACCTTGGTTACACCGCCCGTCGCTCCTACTGATTGAATGGTCCAGTGAAGTGTTCGGATTGCGGCGACTTGGGAAGTTCGCCGCTAGCGACGTTGTGAGAAGTCCAC
>CM061069.1:2456360-2463860 GCA_030762895.1 Sophora flavescens
AAATTTTTCGTCCCCTAGATCCCATTTTTATAAGCATTCCTTCAAAAAATCAGGCCAAGATTCGACCTCTAGCTTGTAAAAAAATAGTATGTCTCCCCAGCAAAAAGGATGGCTTGTGCTGGAAAATGGGTCTTTGCATATTATGCAATTATGGGGGGGTGGGGGGAGGTGCCAGCCTGACCCTGATCAGGTGCCAAGCCTGGTGCACTATGGTCCACCCGACCAACGCGCGTGTAATGATCCCCAACATTGCACATCGATCTTGCCCACGACAAAGTAGGTGACTCGATCGGGTCATCTTCCGACCGACTCTGTGGACCGGGGCGTGGGTGGGCCCGGGGCATGCCCGAGAGGTAGGCCCAGGACGGGACAGGGATGCGGGCGTAGGGAAAAACGTGGGCATCAGATTGGACCGTTTTTATGGGGATTTTCAATGGTGTGTTGAGGATTCATGGGTGTGGCTCCTCGACCTTGGTTGTGGATGGACGTTGTGTTAGGTTATGCCCTTCGGGGCGGATCCGCAACACGAAGGGACGCGTGATCTTCCGGATGTGACCAAGGTGGGGGTCCCCAACACCAAACCGGTTGAAGGCGCACCGTAAAGGATCCTCGCAATGTGGCTGGCACCCGTTTTAAAAATGTTGGCTTTCGAAATTTTGTCAATTTCGTTTTTAAAAATGTTGGCTTTCGATATTTATCAATTTCATGGGGTACTTGACCTTGGTTGTGGATGGACGTGGTGTTAGGTGATGATGCCTTCCGAGGCGGAGCCGAAGCACCAAGAGACGGGTGATCATCCTGAAGTGGCCTTGTAAGGGGTGCTCAAACACCAGATCGGCTGAAGGTGCATCGGAAAGGATCCTCGCGATGTTGTTGGTTTTTAAAAATGTTGGCTTTCGATATTTATCAATTTTTGTGGGTTACTCGATAATGTGGCGAGGTTGTGGGTGCGCGGTTCCTCGACCATGGTTGTGGATGGACGTGGTGTTAGGTGATGCCTTCCGGGGTGGAGCCGAAGCACCAAGGGTCGGGTGATCGTCCTGAAGTGACCTTGTAAGGGGTGCTCAAACACCAGTTCGGCTAAAGGCGCATCAGAAAGGATCCTCGCACTATTTTTGATTTTTAAAAATGTTGGCTCTTGATATTTATCAATTTCGTGGGGTACTCGATGGTGTGGCGAGGCTGTGGGTGCGCCGTTCCTCGACCTTGGTCGTGGATGGACGTGGTATTAGGTTATGATGCCTTCCGTGGTGGAGCCGAAGCACCAAGAGACTGGTGATCATCCTGAAGTGGCCTTGTAGGGGGTGCTCAAACACCAGATCGGTTGATGGTGCATCGGAAAGGATCCCTTGCAATGTTGTTGGTTTTTAAAAATGTTGGCTTTAGATATTTATCAATTTCGTTGGGTACTCGATGGTGTGACGAGGCTGTGGGTGTGAGACTCCTCGACCTTTGTGGTGGATGGACGTGGTGTTAGGTGATACCTTCCGGGGTGGAGCCGAAGCACCAAGAGATGGGTGATCGTCCTAAAGTTGCCTTGTGAGGTGGTGCTCAAACACCAGATCGGTAGAAGGTGCATGGGAATGGATCCTCACGATGTTGTTGGTTTTTAAAAATGTGGCTTTCAATATTTATCAATTTCGTGGTGGGGTACTCGATAGTGTGGCGAGGCTGTGGGTGCGCGGCTCCTCGACCTTGGTTGTGGATGGACGTGGTTTTAGGTGATGCCTTCCGGGGCGGAGTCGAAGCACCAAAAGACGGGTGATCGTCCTGAAGTGGCTTCGTTAGGGGTGCCCAACACCAGATCGGCTGAGGCGCATCAGAAAGGATCCTCGCGATGTTTTTTGTTTTTAAAAATGTTGGCTTTCGATATTTATCAATTTCGTGGGGTACTCGATGGTGTGGCGAGGCTATGGGTGCGCCGTTCCTCGACCTTGGTTGTGGATGGACGTGGTGTTAGGTGATGATGCCTTCCGAGGCGGAGCCGAATCACCAAGAGACGGGTGATCGTCCTGAAGTGGCCTTGTAAGGGGTGCTCAAACACCAGATCGGTTGAAGGTGCATCGGAAAGGATCCTCGTGATGTTGTTGGTTTTTAAAAATGATGGCTTTCGATATTTATCAGTTTTTGTGGGGCACTCGATGGTGTGGTGAGGCTGTGGGTGCGCGGTTCCTCGACCTTGGTTGTCGATGGACGTGGTGTTAGGTGATGCCTTATGGGGCGGAGCAGAAGCACCAACGGATGGGTGATCGTCCTGAAGTGGCCTTGTAAGGGGTGCTGAAACACCAGATCGGTTGAAGGCGCATCCGAAAGGATCCTCGCACTATTGTTGGTTTTTAAAAATGTTGGCTTTTGATATTTATTAATTTCGTGGGCCTCTCGATGGTGTGGCGAGGCTGTGGGCGTGCGGCTCCTCGACCTTGGTTGTGGATGGACGTGGTGTTAGGTGATGCCTTCCGAGGCGGAGCCGAAGCACCTAGAGACGGGTGATCGTCATGAAGTTGCCTTGTGAGGGGGTGCTCAAACACCAGATCGGCTGAAGGCGGATCGGAAAGGATCCTCACGATGTTGTTAGTTTTTAAAAATGTGGCTTTCAATATTTATCAATTTCGTGGTGGGGTACTCGATGGTGTGGCGAGGCTGTGGGTGCGCGACTCCTCGACCTTGGTTGTGGATGGACGTGGTGTTAGGTAATGCCTTCCGGGGCGGAGCCGAAGCACCAAGAGACGGGTGATCATCATAAAGTGGCTTTGTTAGGGGTGCCCAACACCAGATCGGCTGAGGCGCATCGGAAAGGATCCTCACGATGTTTTTTGTTTTTAAAAATGTTGGCTTTCGATATTTATCAATTTCGTGGGGTTCTCGATGGTGTGGCGAGGCTGTGGGTGCCCGGTTCCTCGACCTTGGCTGTGGATGGACGTGGTATTAGGTGATGCCTTTCGGGGCGGAGCCGAAGCACCCTGAGACGGGTGATCATCCTGAAGTGGCCTTGTTAGGGATGCCCAACAACAGATCGACTGAAGGCACATCGCAATGGATCCTTGCGATGTTTTTGTTTTTTAAAAAATGTTGGCTTTTGATATTTATCAAATTTGTGGGGTACTCGATGGTGTGGCGAGGTTGTGGGTGTGTGGCTCCTAGACCTTGGTTGTTGATGGATGTGGTGTAAGGTGATGCCTTCCGGGTTGGAGCCGAAGCACCAAGAGACGGGTGTTCGTCCTAAAGTGGCCTTGGAAGGGGTGTCCAACACCAGACCAGCTGAAGGCGCATTAGAAAGGGTCCTCACGATGTTGTTGGTTTTTAAAAATGTTGGCTTTCGATATTTATCAATTTCGTGGGGTACTCGATGGTGTTGTGAGGTTGTGGGTGCTCGGCTCCCCGACCTTGGCTGTGGATGGACGTGGTGTTGGGTGATGCCTTCCGTGGTGGAGCAGAAGCACCAAGAGACGGGTGTTCGTCCTGAAGTGACCTTGGAAGGGGTGTCCAACACTAGATCGGCTGAAGGCGCATTGGAAATGATCCTCGCGATGTTGTTGATCAACCGATTTAAAAATGTAGGCTTCAGATATTGGTTGCACCTAGCGACGCGGATGCAGTGCTTCTCATTGCTTCCATGTGCTTGTTTGTCGTTGGCAATGCGGGGCGTGGTTCGTTCGGTTGTATTGTGTCTTGCAAACGTGATGGTGTGTGAGTGGTGGTCGGGACGTTTGTGCTGGCTGGCTCCATGCTCGCGGTCATCGAACGGTCAGACAGAAATCCATATCAGATTCGCCTTGTGTTGCGGTGGCCTTGGCGTGTGTTGTGGTTCCTGTGTTGCCTACCAATTTGGCGGAATTCACGTGCCTCGTAAGACTCGGTCCATCTAGGCTTCCTTTGTGAGGTTTAGTGGATTTGAAAGTAGTACTAGTGTTTCGCTTGTGTTGTCTGTTTTACAGCTCACGTGGTCATTGGTATCTACTGTTCTCCTGGATGCGGTGCATGTGGCTAAGATGGGCTCTTGATTGTGCCCCATCGAGTCCGTCAGAATATTATCGTTTGCCATGAACGACGCTTGTCATGGTGCCTGGGTTGCTTTTCCGCTTGCGGTGACAACACTTGCACTTCGGGCATAGTTGTTGGTGGATGCTACCTGGTTGATCCTGCCAGTAGTCATATGCTTGTCTCAAAGATTAAGCCATGCATGTGTAAGTATGAACTAATTCAGACTGTGAAACTGCGAATGGCTCATTAAATCAGTTATAGTTTGTTTGATGGTATCTACTACTCGGATAACCATAGTAATTCTAGAGCTAATACGTGCAACAAACCCCGAAGTCTGGAAGGGATGCATTTATTAGATAAAAGGTCAACGCAGGCTCTGCCTGTTGCTTTGATGATTCATGATAACTTGTCCGATCGCACGACCCTTGTGCTGGTCATCGCGCTTGGTTGAAAAGCCAGTGTCGTGAAGCTACCGTGCGTTGGATTATGACTGAACGCCTATAAGTCAGAATCCGGTCTAGAACCGATGCCTGCGCTCGTCACCCCACCCTCGGTTTGGACCAAGTCACCAAGAGGGTTATGGGACAAACGGTTGTCTGAGGGCACATGAACGGGTCAAGACGCCCGATCTGGTGACGTGTGGCTCAACCCTTGGTGCACGTGGCCAATTCCGGGAGCCCGACCATGCACAGGAAAGGAACCCAAGGAGCAAGGGTCGAGTCACCGAGTCCTGGTGCGGAAATCCCTGTTCCCGGTGAACGCGATGCCGGATCAGAATCGGTCAGTGCGGTCGGGAACCAAGGATGCATGGCTCTGGTGCACAGGGTACATGTCCCCGGTGTTGTTGAAAAATCATGAAAAATCGTCACCTTCATGAAATGCCACGAGACAATGGAGGAACCTTTGTGATAACATTCTTAGTGTGCCTGCAAAAAAACAGCTCAAAATTCAATTCGAAGCTTAGTTTCCTTGTATCCAAATTGTCGCATATCGCTGATTTCGGTTGAAAAATCATAAAAAAATCACCACTTTCATGAAATTCCACGAAACTTTGTGGAAACCTTCGGAATATTATAAGTAGTGTGCCTGCAAAAAATCAGCTCAAAATTCGATGGCTAGACCCTTTATTCATTTTCTGGGAATTGTTTCTTTTCCACTTTGAAAATTTATTAAAAAAAATGGTATGGTGAAAATTTCTGTAAATTTTTCGTCCCCATGCTCCCATTTTTATAAGAATTCCTGCAAAAAATAGGCCAAAATTCGACCTCTAGCTTGGAAAAAAAGAGTATGTCTCCCCAGCAAAAAGGATGTCTTGTGCTGGAAAATGGGTCTTTGCATATTATGCTATTATAGGGGGGAGGTGCCTGGCTATTATATATATTATATATTATATATTATATATTATATATTATATATTATATATTATATATTATATATAGTAGTAGTAGTTGTTGTTGTAGTTGTTATCTCGGTGACAGCTAACTCCAACCCCGCTTAGATCGGCCTCGTCGGTGCACGTGATGTCCGATCTGGCTCAGTCGGTGCGGACAGGAACCAAGGTAGCCAGGTTCTGGTGCACCGGATTCCTGACTTGGCTCGGTGTGGTGCACCTGATTCCTGACTTGGCTCGGTGTGGTGCACCAGATTCATGGTTTGGCTCGGTGTGGTGCACCAGATTCATGGTTTGGCTCGATCTGGTGCACCAGATTCGTGACTTGGCCCGGTCTGGTGCACCAGATTCATGGTTTGGCTCAGTGTGGTGCACCAGATTCCTGACTTGGCTCGGTGTGGTGCACCAGATTCATGACTTGGCTCGGTGTGGTGCACCAGATTATGCACCAGATTCATGACTTGGCCCGGTCTAGTGCACCAGATTCATGGTTTGACTCGGTGTGGTGCACCAGATTCATGACTTGGCTCGGTGTGGTGCACCGGATTCCTGGTTTGGCTCGGTGTGGTGCACCAGATTCCTGGTTTGGCTCGGTGTGGTGCACCAGATTCCTGACTTGGCTCGGTGTGGTGCACCAGATTCCTGACTTGGCTCGGTCTGGTGCACCTATTTCCTGACTTGGCTCAGTGTGGTGCACCGGATTCATGTCTTGGCTCGGTGCGGTGCACCAGATTCCTGGTTTGGCTCGGTCCGGTGCTCCTGATTTCTGACTTGGCTCGGCATGGTGCACTAAATTCCGGATTTGGCTCGGTGTGGTGCACCAGATTCCTGATTTGGCTTGGTGTGGTGCACCAGATTCCTGACTTGGCTCGGTGTGGTGCACCAGATTCCTGACTTGGCTCGGTGTGGTGCACCAGATTCAAGATTTGGCTCGGTGTGGTGCACCGGACTAATCTGGCTCGGTGTGGTGCACCAGATTCATGACTTGGCTCGGTGTGGTGCACCAGATTATGCACCAGATTCATGACTTGGCCCGGTCTGGTGCACCAGATTCCTGACTTGGCTCGGTGTGGTGCACCAGATTCATGACTTGGCTCGGTGTGGTGCACCAGATTCCTGACTTGGCTCGGTCTGGTGCACCAGATTCATGGTTTGGCTCGGTGTGGTGCACCAGATTCCTGACTTGGCTCGGTCTGGTGCACCAGATTCCTGACTTGGCTCGGTGTGGTGCACCGGTCTGGTGCACCAGATTCCTGATTTGGCTCGGTGTGGCGCACCAGATTCCTGACTTGGCTCGGTGTGGTGCACCAGATTCCTGGTTTGGCTCGGTGTGGTGCACCAGATTCCTGACTTGGCTCGTTGTGGTGCATTAGGTGCCGGATCTGGCTCGGTCTTGTGCTCCAGATTCATGGTTTGGCTCGGTGTGGTGCACCAGATTCATGACTTGGCTCGGTGTGGTGCACCAGGTTGCACCAGATTCATGGTTTGGCTCGGTGTGGTGCACCTGATTCCTGACTTGGCTTGATCTGGTGCACCAGATTCCTGACTTGGCTCGGTCTGGTGCACTAGATTCCTGATTTGGCTTGGTGTGGTGCACTAGATTCCTGACTTGGCTCGGCCGGTTGAAGGTGTTGGTGCCGGAAGATGGAGGTTCATTTTGGGTGGCTAGTGACTCGTGCATGACCACTGTGCTCGGCACACGTTGCAGATGCACCGAGTACCGACGGGCAAATGTTGTGATACAAGCTTGAGAGCATTCTCCTGACCCCCCTAGACTTTTTAGAAGGCGTGGTGGAAAAGCAAACCTGTAAACCAAGGTCCACCACATGTTTAAGTATGCTAGTATAGCACATTTCAGCTAAATGTTCCCAAAACTCCAACCCCTCAATGAAATGCAGCGAAATTTGGAGGTAAAGCTGGAAACAATATAACAAGAGTGCCTGCAAAAACTCAGGGCAAAATTCAATTTGTAGCCTAGGTTCCTTGTCGTCGAACTGTCGCATATCCCTAATTTCGGTTGAAAAATCATAAAAAATCACAACCTTCATAAAATGCCACGAAACTTTGTGGACACCTTGGGATATAAGTAGTGTGCCTGCAAAAAATCAGCTCAAAATTCGATCGCTAGA
>CM061069.1:2471360-2501360 GCA_030762895.1 Sophora flavescens
GGATGCATGGGTCTGGTGCACATGGTACATGTCCCCGGCGTGGTTGAAAAATCATGAAAAATCGCCACCTTCATGAAATGCCACAAGAAAATGGCGGAACCTTCGGGATAACATTCTTAGCTTGCCTGCCAAAAAGCGGCTCAAAATTCAATTTGTAGCTTAGTTTCCTTGTATCCAAATTGTCGCATATCCTTGATTTCGGTTGAAAAATCATAAAAAATCACCACCTTCATGAAATGCCACGAAACTTGGTGGAAACCTTGGGAATATTATAAGTAGTGTTCTTGCAAAATATCAGCTCAAAATTCGATGGCTAGACCCATTTTCCATTTTTTGGGAATTGTTTCGGTTTTCCACTTTGAAAATTTATAAAAAAAATGGTATGGTGAAAAATTCTGTAAATTTTTCGTCCACTAGATCCCATTTTTATAAGCATTCCTGTAAAAAAAATAAGGCCAAAATTCGACCTCTAGCTTGGAAAAATAGAGTATGGCTCCCTAGCAAAAAGGATGTCTTGTGCTGGAAAATGAGTCTTTGCAAATTATGCTATTATAGGGGGGTAGGTGCCTGGCTATTATATATATTATATATTATATATTATATATTATTTAGTAGCAGTAGTTGTTATCTCGGTGATAGCTAACTCCAACCCCATTTAGATCGACCTCGGTCGGTGTACGTGATGCCCGATGCAGAAAGGAACCAAGGGAACGGAGGAATGGTGCACCGGGCACGGGTCCCCGGGTGCACCAGGCGCCGGATCTGACTCAGTCGGTGTGGACAGGAACCAAGGAAGCCTGTTCTGGTGCACCTAATTCGTGACTTGGCTCGGTGTGATGCACCAGATTCCTGACTTGGCTCTGTCTGGTGCACCTGATTCTTGACTTAGCTCGGTGTGGTGCACCAGATTCATGGTTTGGCTCCGTGTGGTGCACCAGATTCCTGACTTGGCTCAGTCTGGTGCACCCGATTCCTGACTTAGCTCGGTGTGGTGCACCGGATTCCTAATTTGGCCCGGTGTGGTGCAACGGATTCCTGACTTGGCCCGGTGTGGTGCACCAGAATCCTGACTTGGCTCTGTGTGGTGCACCTGATTCCTGACTTGGCTCGGTGTGTTGCACCAGATTCCTGATTTGGCTCGGTATGGTGCACCAGAGTAATCTGGCTCTGTGTGGTGCACCAGATTCATGACTTGGCTCGGTGTAGTGCATCAGATTATGCACCATATTCACGACTTGGCTCGGTGTGGTGCACCAGATTCCTGGTTTGGCTCGGTGTGGTGCACCAGATTCCTGGTTTAGCTCGGTGTGGTGCACCAGATTCCTGACTTGGCAAGGTGAGGTGCACCAGATTCCTGACTTGGCTCGGTGTGGTGCACCAGATTCCAGACTTGGCTTGGTCTGGTGCACCTGATTCCTGACTTGGCTCGGTCTGGTGCACCAGATTCCTGATTTGGCTCGGTGTGGTGTACCAGATACCTGACATGGCTCGGTGTTGTGCACCAGATTCGTGACTTGGCTCGGTCTGGTGCATCAGATTCATGGTTTGACTCGGTGTGGTGCACCAGATTCCTGACTTGGCTCGGTCTGGTGCACCAGATTCATGATTTTGCTTGATGTGGTGCACCGGTCTGGTTCACCAGATTCCTGATTTGGCTCGGTGTGGTGGTGAACCGGTCTTCTGATGCTAGGAGAACATCACCATGAATGAACATGGGGTCAATGAACCCATAAAGGGCAATGTTACCCTGATCAACTAACATACGATGCAGATACCTAATATTTTGAAAAAACATGTTAATTATCATAGTATTTAAAAATTAATTACTTAACTTTTAAATAAAATGTACTTACGTGCACCATAACGATAGGTGTACAGAACTAGCCATTTCTTTATTGAGTACAATCTCCATAAGTTCCTTCTTTGTGATATACAATTCATCACCTGGACTAGCATCATGTTCCAACCTCACCAAAGCTGCGTCATTCTCCATGGTGACAACCTGTATAGCAGAAGTTTAAAAACATCACCAGGTGCCCCTTTGTCGATCCCCTAAACAACAAAGATATATATTAGTAAT
Organism: Sophora flavescens; assembly: GCA_030762895.1. Classification (NCBI taxonomy): domain Eukaryota; kingdom Viridiplantae; phylum Streptophyta; class Magnoliopsida; order Fabales; family Fabaceae; genus Sophora; species Sophora flavescens. Next base: position 2,473,441 of record CM061069.1, read on the forward strand.
CACAGATAATTAAGTTATTTCATTGGTAATTAATTAAATGATCAAATGAATACCTTGGCTGCAGCAGATATCTCTGGTCTTCCTGGATCCAACCTTTTAGGCAAAATATGATCATTTCCAACATCCTATAACGAATAAAAATAAAGCATTGTCTTTAAACAATAATAAATAATTTCAACTATGAATATAGAAAAACACAACTAACTGAATACCTCAGATGCAACAAGAAAGCTGGCCAGTCTTCTTGGCCAGAGGATGAAGTTACCGGGGGCCTGACCCACTGTTTGAACCTCCTCAGTGGGCATAGGGACTCGAGCATCAACATCTTGAATAATCTCAACAACGACCCTCAGCTGATCATCCGGTAATAAACGATGGTGTATGGTATTACCTAAGTTATTATGTGCCCTCCCCAATGCCACTAAGCGGCGATCATGATGATCATCAACATACATCTCACACCTATCAGGGTCGTCATCATCATCATCATCATCACCACCATCATCATCATTTTCAGGCTGATGAGGAGGATCACATGAACCCTTAGTGCTCACATGGACAGAGGGTTGGACACCGGCTGTAATCTGCTAGGACATAGAAGTCAATATTGCCATCTGCTGGGAAAACTGCTCGGCCATCTCTTGTCTAAGCTCAGCTGCAATCTCCTATCACACAAATTTTTCTCCAAATGAATCACATCAATACAATGTCTTACACCAAGCTTGCACCAGTATGGAAGATCAAAGAAGATCGACCTCTTCTTCCATATTTTCTTCTCGGTAGCCTTCTTCTGGGTCTTCCCATAGATAACATTAGTGTTGTTCACCCTTTCATAAACTTGCTCTCCAGTCAAGGCCACCGGAGCAATTTCATTCTCCGAAAGTCCATTGAAAGCTTTTCTCAATCTACGATAAGGATGATTACGTCGGAGAAATCTCCGATGCCCAAGGTAAACCGTCTTCCTTCCATGTTGAAGTTGATGGTAACATGTGCCTTCTTCACATATTGGACATGCTTTATGCCCCTTAACACTATACCCACACAGGTTCCTGTATGCTGGAAAGTTATTGATGGTGCAAAATAACATGTCACGCAATCTGAATGTCTCACGACAATACCCGTCGATCACATCAACGCCTTAAACTATGAATACTACTTAAGTTTCCATGTGGATTCATTCCATCGGTAGCAAGTCCAAGCCTGAGGTTTCTGGGCTCATTGCCGAAATCTGGAAACAAACTATCAATTCTCTTCCATTGCAAAGAATCGGCCGGATGCCGAAGCTGTCCATCACACTTCCTCTCATCTGCATGCCATTTAATGTTCTTTGCGTCATTTACATTAGCCAACAATCGCAGGAGGACCTTTGGTGACCACATCACAACTAGAATCACCATCCTTCACTTTGTAGGGTGATACCCCACACCTGGGGAACTCGTGTATCTCTTCAAACTCTTTCCTGTACAATATGCAATCATTGGGGCAAGCGTGTATTTTCTTATACTCAATACCCGTCGGACACAATATCTTCTATGCCTCATAGTTTTGAGATGGTAATGTGTTGCCTTCTAGAAGCATGTCTTTCAACAACTCAAGCAATTCGGTAAAGCTTTTATCGCTCCACCCATTTCTCTCCTTCACAATGAACAATCTTAACACCGCTGACAATTGTGTGAAATTAATGCACCCCGGATACAAAGCCACTTCCGCATCACTGCACAAAGTATCATACACATGTGCGCACCGAAAAGACTCTTGCCTAACATCACGGATCATGTCCTCTAGTCCATCGTCCATTTCCACGTCTTCAACTTCCTCTCTATCCGACACCCTCAGCATGTCTAACGATTCACCATGACATATCCATGTTGTATAACTCATGCAAATCCCCTCACAAATAATATGATCACGTATCTCCTCAGCTTCTAGTCGTCTCTCATTCAAACAGTTAACACAAGGACAATAAAACCTTCCGTTACCACTATCAGGAGCATTTGTTTTTGCAAACTGTAGAAAATCTTCCACTCCATTCTCATACTCATCACTTGTCCGTCTAGCATTCATCCAACCGCGATCCATGACTAAACCAATAACTTCGTACTTAATCCAACATATTCATCAACCACGTCTTATGACAGGGTATGGCCCTATCCCATTCGAGAAGAAACTTTTTCAACATTCGGTTAACAGTTAGTCCTTAACTCATGCTCATACTCAACAAAATTTCGGCAGCATTTCCCTTCGGTCTCCGACGTACACGACTTGAACGCGATGACATCCACAACGATAAAGTATGCACCCGGAGAACGAAAGGAAATGTATCAATCCGAACTTTCATCAAGTATATAACATTAGAATCAATGAATAACTATTTTAACTGAATTAAGAAAAAGTTTTTTCCCAAACTGTCCAACTTTGGACAATTCAAGATCCAACACAATGAGCGGTGCATTAAGCACGTACACGTGTGCTCATTAGTATTGCATCTCAAACGGGAAACTAAGGCTTTACTAATTATTAGCTTGCATGAAGATGGGGCTTCAAAAGTGAAGAAAATGAGCCAAACAGAGCCCATCACGGCCTAGCCGTGACAGCCATCACGGCCATGATAGAGTAGAGCTGAAAAGAAAGAATGGAAAAGTCAGAACTGGTCACGGCCAGCCCGTGATTTCCATCACGGCCGTGACATGCCAACTGAACCAGACCCTCACAGGAAAAACTGATCACGGCCTAGCCGTGATGGTGGTCACGACCGTGACAGACCAACCAGTATAGCAACCTCCAAGGCAGAATCCGTCACTGCCTAGCCGTGACAGGCATCATGGCCGTGACGCGTGATACCACCACTGGTGTTCCTTTCAGTGTATCCTTTGTCCACCAATTGGAAAAATCCAGTGTTGGAGCCATTTCCACTATGGTGGATTAGTCACAGATTCACACTTTATAACACTTCACACACATAACAACACATGCAAGTATATTATATTTATGTGTGTATATATATATATATATATATATATATATATATATATATATATATATATATAGATAGATAGATAGATATACACAGAACAAGGACTAGAGAAACAAACTTCACAAGCTGATTTTCACAGAAAAATCTTTTTCTTAAATGATAAATAATAGCAGAAATAGAAACCCAAAAAGAAGAAACCCTAAACACACAAAATCAAGCTTGAAATAAAAAACCCAGAAGCTGATTTAAAAAAAGGAGATGAAGATAACCTTAACGAGGCTTGTCAGAATCGTCTTTACCACCGTCTTCAACAATGGTGGGAAGGAGACAGGTCGCGAAAGCAGAGGATTGAAGGAACGAAGGAGCTTGGAGGCTGGAGGGAGTGAACTTCATGGTGAGAATGAGAGGCGATTTTGGAGACCAGAAATGTTATAGGCCACGCGTTAGCAGAGGAGATGAGGGACCTTGCGTGAAGGAAGACAGAGAGCCGCTAGAGGGAGGGATTGCTTCGATGTGAGAAAGAGAGGAATGTTTGGTGTTTTAGGGTTTTCGGAAACTAAAGACTGGGGGAGCATAGAGCAGTGAGAGAGTTAGGGAATAAAGTCACGAGCACAAAACAAAAAGGAATGGAAGAGGGTGCGGAACAGATGGAGGGAATGACAAAAAGTAGGGTACTTTGTCAAATATTACACATCGGTTTAGAAAAAACTGATGTGGTTATCCATATTTCACATCGGTTTAAAAATAATCGATGTAGAACTTACGATTTAATTTAATTAAAATTTCATTTTTTTAATTTATTACATCGGTTAAAAATAAACCGATGTGGATAATATAAATAAAACATCGGTTCATTAGGAACCGATGTGGAAAGATACAATTTTTAAATTTTAATTTTTTTGTTTTAATTTTAGACATCGGTTAACAAATAACTGATGTGGAAAATATTAACACATCGGTTATTTTTGAAATCGATGTGGAATCCTTTGCTTTTAATATCAAAAATGCCACCGCCTCGTTTTACACATCGGTTTTATGGAAACCAATGTGGAAACTCCGATGTTAAAAGCATATTTTGCACTAGTGCTTTAAGTTTTGTGACAATTCGTGAACCCTCGAAGGACCGCTTCTAACTCTCGTGATTTAAGTCCTAAGTTTTATTCCTATAGATCCAATACCTTAGTTCACCGCTAGGTTCCTCCTTAGAGTATCTATGACATGCAAATAAGTGCGCACCAGATTCACAAGTAATTCATGCGATAGAAACCAAATCGAAAGCGAAATCGAAATTAACAAAGGGAAAACATCAATTCATAATATAAAACAGATCTTGGGCATAGCCCCAATCCCTAGAAATAAAACTACTACTCAAGCATTGCCATTATCATAACAAGCTTGATTAACAAAAACATGAATTAAAACCTAAGAGAAGAGAAGAAGAAGAAGAGAGAAAATCCTAATTTTGCCAAAGGGAGCAGCCCAAAAAGTTTCTAAGAGTCCCCCTATTTTCGAGCCTAAGTGCTCTATTTATAGATTAGGGTAACTTGAATCCCAATCAATCACAATTTCATATCAAATCAGTTTCTAAAGATCCATATATTGCGTATCACGGCCGTGATGCCTGTCACGGCCAGGCCGTGACTGATTCTGCCTTGGAGGTTGCTTCACTGGTGGGTCTGTCACGGTCGTGACCAGTTCTGCCTGTGAAGGGCATAACGACCTGGCCGTGACAGGCTCTGACTCTTCCATTCTTTCTTTTCAGCTCTACTCGATCATGGCCGTGATGGCTGTCACGACTAGGCCGTGATGGGCTCTGTTTGGCTCATTTTCATCACTTTTCAAACCCCATCTTCATGCAAGCTTCATCATGGTTAATCTTGAGCATTTTAGTCCTTAATTCCTGCACAACAACACCACAAAACCGCCTTACCTGTTCCAAGGTAAAAACTAACCAAAATCAAATTAGAAATGCCTAAACTATATGAAAATGCATGCAAAATGTCAATGAAATATGAGGTGAAATCACACTCATCAAACTACCCCAAGCTTAAGAGTTTGCTTCTCCTCAAGCAATCACTAAGGCCAGCCAAGATAAACAATCATAGCATGGATAGTGAACCAAGAACCCGAGTAACTAATCCAAGTGACAGGCATATTCAAATAAGTACCCAAGAGACAATAAATTTCAAGTCCAATTAGAAGCTTAGGTTCCCTAAATTCATATCTTTCACTGATTTGGGCACTCTTCTCACCTCACTCAAGTGTTTAAGGGTATATGACAATTCGCTCAATTTCCTCAAGGAAGGTATTCTACCATAAGCTTGACTATTAACCAAATCTCTACTTTATTAATGAAAACACATAAGAATCAAGGGGTCTTTTATTTTGGTTGTAATGGGGCCATGAGATTAATTGTTAGGTGGGGAAATCAAGAAAAGGAAAATTCAAGAAGCCTAAACAAAATATCAAACAATGCAAAGCATGACAACCTTCTAAAATACCTTTTTGGGCTTTAATTCACTTTTTCACCTTTCTTTCTTTCTTTCCCTTTTTTTTTACTTTTTATTTCTCACTTTATTTTTCTCATCCCCTTCTCCATTTTTTTTTGTTTATTTTATTTCATTTATTTGGAGGAGGGGAGATTTTCAACTTAAGAGAAACATTTTTCTAACTTTCTCATCCGACAATTTATTTTCAAACTACCTTTTTCCCCTTTTTGTAATACTTTAAAAGGTGTCATATCTTGCATTACTCATCAAAATAAATCAAGGTGCCAAGAAAATAATTTTTTTTATTTTAGGCTCAAAATTGGGCAACTACGGGGTAGCATTTAATCAATCAAAGATCAGATGGTCGGAAAGATACCTAGTGCCTGAATCATTTTCAAAAAAATTTAAGTTTCAAAATGGTTTCAAGTCAAGTTCTAGAGAATACAGTCCAAGAGGAATAAAACACTCAATCACAAATAATGGGGTAGATTTAGTGAGTACCCCTTTTTGGCTCAAAAATCTCACATTTAGTAGTTTAAAATCAATGAGAAACTCAAATCCAAGGAACCACATGCTAATTATCAACTATCAAAAGATCATCTCAAGCATTTTTATTTTTAGCCTATCACAAGAATACATAAATTGGGTTCAAAAATTCACTGTCTCAATTCATTTAGCACAAAGTTCTCACAATTGGATGCATAATCTAAGCAAGGGGTAATCTAATCATGTGATTATGCAAAACTATGCCTATATGAATGCAACATGAAAAATGAAAGAATGCAAAAAAATGCAAAAATACCCCTACCCCAAGCTTAAAAACTTACATTGTCCCCAATGTAAATAATCAAGTCGGAGAGAGGAGAAAAATGGAACAACTCACCGAGGTGGTAGAGGATGCTGGCTCAAATACCAGTCAAAGAGCTGCTGGAAGATGTGTCACGGTTGTGATGCTCATCACGGCTAAGCCGTGATCAATTCTGGTCTATTGGAGCTGGCCTGTCACGGTCGTGAGTTCCATCACGGCTAGGCCATGATACATTCTGATCTTAAGGGTCCTTCTCATCACGCCCGTGATAGATATCACGGCTGGGCCGTGATCCTTTCTGATCTTCTTTGGTTAGCTAATCACGGCCGTGACCACCGTCACGACCTGAGCCTGATGACTTCTGACTTTATTTTTCTTTGCCTTTTTGCTTTTACTGCTTTCATAACATGAAAATACTTGGAAAAGCCATCAATTAGTGATCTTTCTTCTCTAATCTTCTCAAATTATTCAAAAACAAAATTCAAAAACAAATAGGAAAGGGAAAGGACACTTGGGTTGCCTCCCAAGAAGCGCTTATTTACGGTCTTAAGCTTGACCATACTTCTTTCAATCAACCGGGGTCGGCTGGGCTTGGAAGTGCAAGAACACCTCTCTTCCATGGAAGTCCTTCAAAGAGCCGATTTTGTTCATATGGCCAATTGCGCTTTCACTTTGCTCTCTTCACTCTGAGTTTCATGGCCTTACTCCCTCCCGGCGGAAGTTCTAACTCCACATGTTGAGCAACTCCCATTTCATCATTATTTGGTGCATCATTCGCCATGCTATGTTTGGGAGTTGCTTCCATATTAGGCTCTTCCTTCACCTCTGGAGGCATTATCTCGATCCTGCACACATGACTCTCAAAAGGAGGGTTGTTATATGAGTTAGTCAAATCAAAATCTACCATATCTTCCTCTACATTCAGAGAGAGCTTGCGATTCTTTACATCTATTATTGCTCCAGTTGTGGCCAAGAATGACCTTCCTAGAATGATAGGGAATTTAGAATTCCCGTTCATATCCAATACCATGAAGTCGGTAAGAATGAAAAATTTTCCTACCTTTACTGGAACATTCTCTAGTATGCCTAGAGGAGTTTTAGTTGAGCCATCGGCAAATTGTAAAGAGGATTCGGATGGACTCAATTTCTTGGTTCCTGACCTCTCAAAGATAGTAAGCGGCATTAAACTTGTAGTAGCCCCTAAGTCACATAAGGCTTGGTCTATTTTCACCTCTCCAATTGAGCAAGCAATAGAGAAACTTCCTGGATCTTTTAGTTTAGGAGGCATATTAGTTTTTATCATGGCATTATGTTCCTCAATTAAACTCTTAGTTTCTATTTCTACTTGCTTTCTCTTGACCAACCTTTGTGGGAAAGGTATTGGGTTTGGTTAGGTGGTGGAGGGACATACTTTGGCTCTATCTCTTCATCTTCGCTCATGTCCTCCTCACATTCCACATCCTTCTCAACTACCCCAAGCTTATTATCCCTTAAGTATATAGCATTACAATGCTCATTGGGATTAACTTCGGGTTGTCTGGAAACGTACCCTTAGTTCTAGTATATGTACTAGCTTGTTGGGCAATCTGAGTTTCTAACATCTTATTATGAATGGCTAAGTTATCTACCATAGATGCTAACTCTTTTATTGCCTCATTGACTACCCTACCTTGTTGCCTAAATTCTTCATTTTGTTTTGTTTGAGTTTCAACAAAATTTTCCAAGAGAGACTCAAGTCTAGACTTTTGTACCTGAGGATACCCTGATGCGGGTTTCCTATTACCTTGGCCTTCCTGGAATTCGTGGTTCAACGTGTTGTTGTAGTTCCTGTAGGATAGGTAAGGGCTATTCTTCCTTCTTTTGTTGTAAGAATTTGGGGGAGCATAGTTTGGTAACTTCGGGTTCGTGTCATAGAAGTTGTGACAATAGTTCACTTGTTCCCCCGAAGTACCGGATCCATGAGCAATACCATGTGGGCACTACATTATATCATGTCCCTTCATTCCACAAATCTCACAAACAATATTAGTAGCACCTATTGAACTCACATTAGCCTTTTCAAGCTTATCAAAGCGTTTATTCAATGAATCAAATTTAGACATAATTAGATCAGTGCTATTCATTTCAAACTTACCCCCCGAAAGCTTTTTCGGGTTATTACCTCTTTCCGAACCCCATTGGTGGTAGTTGGTTGCTACGTTTTCAATGATATTGAATGCCTCAGTCAGAGGTCTATTCATAAAGGCTCCACCAGCTACGGAGTCGAGGGACACCTTCGAAGAGTAATCCAATCCGTTGTAGAAGGTATCCACTAGCAACCACCTCTCGAGCCCATGATGTGGGCAGGACTCCAGCAATCCTTTGTAACGATCCCAAGCTTCGGATAAGCATTCACCGTCCTTTTGTAAGAAGCCGATGATCTAAGTTCATAAGTAAGCCGTCTTGGATGGAGGGAAGAATTTCTCCAAGAATGCCTGGTCTAGTTGGTCCCAAGTTGACAAGGTATTAGCAGACACTTACTTCAGCCAAGCTTTTGCCTTTCCAGTAAGAGAGGAGGGGAACAACCTCAAGCGAATAGCATCAATCGGGGCGCCATGAATTCTAATTTCATTGGTGAACTCCAAGAATGTCTCCACATGATCGGTCGGGTCCTCCGAGGGTAATCCTCCGAATTGATGTTGCCTAATCATGCTAATTAGCATAGGCGGTATAGTGTAGTTCTCTGCCTCGATTTCTGGCCTAGCAATCCCAGTTCGCAAACCCCTAGCATTTGGGGCTGCGTAGTCCTTCAGTGGTTTGGTATCCGGTAGATTTGCCATGCGTGGAATGAGAATCAACCTCTCCCTCTCTCGTTGTAGTCTCCTACGTCTATGAAAGGTCATATCGATTTCGGTCCCGACTTTAATAAGGTTTCCAAGACTTAGGGATCTTTGCATAAAAGAGGAAAATATCTATAAGAGAGAGAGAGATAGATACTCTAGAAAAAGAGATAAATGAAGAAAAGAAAAAAAAAAGAGAAAATTTAAAATAAAAATAATAAAGAAGAAAAATAAAATAAAATAAAATAAAATAAAATAAAATAAAAGGTCGAGAAAAATCAATTTAAAAATTAAATTGAGATTCAAGAAAGCACAGTCCTCGGCAACGGCGCCAAAAACTTGATGTGTGTGGATTTCGACAAGTGTACCGGATTCGTCGTCAAGTAATAAAAAGATCGATCCCTCAGAGACCGTGATCTCAAATAACAATTAATTATTAAATCAATTAAACTTGACTATATAAAAAAAGGATTTTGAAAAAATTTGATTTTTGTAATTAGAATTAACTTAGATAATCAGATATTCAAGAATGCAATAAATTAAAAGAGGAAAGTAAATCAATTTCGGGTTTTTCAAATCAAAAGGGATTCCTAGGAATTGGGTTACCAACAAGATTGCTTATGCTACTAAATTGACTACCCCTTGTTAATTATCAAAATTGATTTGAAGGCGAATTTATCCTAAATAAGTTAATGCTCCATCTCGGGTTACAAAAACCATGCCCAATTAAACCAACCCCTACTCTCGTGGTAATTGAATTTAAATTGAACCCTTTAAGTTTTGTGACAATTCGTGAACCCTCGAAGGACCGCTTCTAACTCTCGTGATTTAAGTCCTAAGTTTGATTCCTATAGATCCAATACCTAAGTTCACCGCTAGGTTCCTCCTTAGAGTATATATGACAGCAAATAAGTGCGCACCATATTCACAAGTAATTCATGCGATAGAAACCAAATCGAAAGCGAAATCGAAATTAACAAAGGGAAAACATCAATTCATAATATAAAACAGATCTTGGGCATAGCCCCAATCCCTAGAAATAAAACTACTACTCAAGCATTGCCATTATCATAGCAAGCTTGATTAACAAAAACATGAATTAAAACCTAAGAGAAGAGAAGAAGAAGAAGAAGAGAGAAAATCCCAATTTTGCCTAAGGGAGCAGCCCAAAAAGTCTCTAAGAGTCCCCCTATTTTCGAGCCTAAGTGCTTTATTTATAGATTAGGGTAACTTGAATCCCAAGCAATCATAATTTCAGATCAAATCAGTTTCTAAAGATCCATATATTGCGCGTCACGGCCGTGATTCATGTCATGGCCAGGCCGTGACGGATTCTGCCTTGGAGGTTGCTTCATTGGTGGGTCTGTCACGGTCGTGACCACCATTATGGCTAGGCCGTGATCAGTTCTGCCTGTGAGGGTCTGGTTTAGTTGACATATAACGGCCGTGATGGGCATAACGGCCTGACCGTGACAGGCTCTGACTTTTCGATTCTTTCTTTTCAGCTCTACTCGATTATGGCTGTGATGGCTGTCACGACTAGGCCGTGATGGGCTCTGTTTGGCTCATTTTCTTCACTTTTCAAACCCCATCTTCATGCAAGCTCCATCATGGTTAATATTAAGCATTTTAATCCTTAATTCCTGCACAACAACACAACAAAACATCCTTACCCATTCCAAGGTAAAAAATAACGAAAATCAAATTAAAAATGCCTAAACTATATGAAAATGCATGCAAAATGTAAATGAAATATGAGGTGAAATCACACTCATCGTGTGGCGAGGATGTGGGTGCGTGGTTCCTCGACCTTGGTTGTGGATGGATGTGGGGTTAGGTGATGCCTTCCGGTGCGGAGCCGAAGTACCAAGAGACGGGTGATCGTCCTGGAGTGGCCTTGTAAGGGGTGCTCAAACACCAGATCGACTGAAGGCGCATCGGAAAGGATCCTCGTGGTGTTGTTGGTTTTAAAAATGTTGGCTTTCGATATTTATCAATTTCGTGGGGTACTCGATGGTGTGGCGAGGCTGTGGGTGCGCGGTTCCTCGACCTTGGTTGTGGATGGACGTGGTGATAGGTGATGCCTTCGGGGGCGGAGCCGAAGCACTAAGAGACATGTGATCGTCCTAAAGTGGCCTTGTTTGGGGTGCTGAAACACCAGATCGGCTAAAGGAGCATTATAAAGGATCCTCGCGGTGTTGTTGGTTTTTAAAAATGTTGGCTTTCGATATTTATCAATTTCATGCGGTACTCGATGGTGTGACGATGTTGTGGGTGTGCGGCTCCTCGACCTTGGTTGTGGATGGACGTGGTGTTAGGTGATGCCTTCCAGGGCGGAGCTTCCTTGTGAGGAGGTGCTCAAACACCAGATCCACTGAAGATGCATCGAAAAGGATCCTCGCGATGTTGTTGGTTTTTAAAAATGATGGCTTTCGATATTTATCAATTTCGTGGGGTACTCAATGTTGGGGCGAGGCTGTGGGTGTGCGGCTACTCGACCTTGGTTGTGGATGGACGTGGTGTTAGGTGATGCTTTCCAGGGTGGAGCCGAAGCACCAAGAGACGGGTGATTGTCCTAAAGTTGCCTTGTAAGGGGGTACTCAAACACCAGATCATCTGAAAGTGCATCGGAAAGGATCCTCGCGAAGTTGTTGGTTTTTAAAAATGTTGGCTTCTGATATTTATCAATTTCGTGGGGTACTCGATGGTGTGGCGAGGCTGTGGGTGCGTGGCTCCTCGACTTTGGTTGTGGATGGACGTGGTATTAGGTGATTCCTTTCATGGCAGAACCGAAGAACCAATAGACGGGTGGTCATCCTGAAGTGACCTTGTTAGGGGTACCCAACACCAGATCGGCTGAAGGCGCATCGAAAAGTATCCTCGCTATGTTTTTTGTTTTTAAAAATGTTGGCTTTCGATATTTATCAATTTCATGGGGTTTTCTTTGGTGTGGCGAGGTTGTTGGTGCCTGGCACCTCGACCTTGGTTGTGGATGGACGTGGTGTTAGGTGATGCCTTCCGGGGCGGAGCTGAAGCACCAAGAGACAGGTGATCATCCTGAAGTGGCCTTGTTAGGGGTGCCCAACACCAGATCTGCTGAAGGCGCATTGCAAAGGATCCTTGCGATGTTTTTGGTTTTTAAAAATAATTGCTTTCGATATTTATCAATTTCGTGGGGTACTCGATGGTGTGGCGAGGCTGTGGGTGTGTGGCTCCTCGACCCTGGTTGTGGATGGACGTGGTGTTAGGTGATACCTTTCGGGGCGGAGCCGAAGCACCAAGAGAGGGGTGTTCGTCCTGAAGTGGCCTTGGAAGGGGTGTCCAACACTAGATCATCTGAAGGCGAATTTGAAAGGATCCTCGCAATGTTTTTGGTTTTTAAAAATGTTAGCTTTTGATTTTATCAATTTCGTTTGGTCCTCGATGGTGTGGCGAGGCTGTGGGTCCGCGGTTCCCTGACCTTGGTTGTGGTTCGACGTGGTGTTAGGTGATGCCTTCCAGGGCGGAGCCGAAGCACCAAGAGACGGGTGTTCGTCCTGAAGTGACCTTGGAAAGGGTGTCCAACACTAGATCGGCCGAAGGCGCATTGGAAAGGATCCTCGCGATGTTGTTGATCAACCGATTTAAAAATGTCTGCTTCGAATATTGGTCGCGCCTGGAGATGCGGATGTGGTGCTTCCTGTTGCTTCCATGTGCTTGCTTGCCGTTGGTAATGAGGGACGTGGTTTGTTCGGTTGCATTGCGTCTTGCAAACGTGATGGTGTGTGAGTGGTGGTCGAGATGTTTGTGCTGGCGGGCTCCGTACTCGTGGTCATCGAACGGTCAGACAAAAATCCATGTTAGCTTTGCCTTGTGTCGCGGTGGACTTGGCGTGTGTTGTGGTTCCTGTGTTGCCTACCCATTTGGCGGTATTCATGTGCCTCGTAAGACTTGGTCCATTTAGGCTTCCTTTGTGAGGTTTAGTGGATTTGAAAGTAGTACTAGTGTTTCGCTTGTGTTGTGTGTTGTACAACTCACGTGGTCATTGGTATCTACTGTTCTCTTGGATGCGGTGCATGTGGCTAACGTGGGCTCTTGATTGTGCCCCGTCGAGTCCCTCGGAATTATCGTTTGCCATGAACGACGCTTGTCGTGGTGCCTGGGTTGCTTTTCCGCTTGCGGTGACAACACTTGCACTTCGGGCATAGTTGTTGGTGGATGCTACTTGGTTGATCATGTCAGTAGTCATATGCTTGTCTCAAAGATTAAGCCATGCATGCGTAAGTATGAACTAATTCAGACTTTGAAACTGCGAATGGATCATTAAGTCAGTTATAGTTTGTTTGATGGTATCTACTACTGGGATAACCGTAGTAATTCTAGAGCTAATACGAGCAACAAACCCCGACTTCTGGAAGGGATGCATTTATTAGATAAAAGGTCGATGTAGGCTCTGCCCGTTGCTTTGATGATTAATGATAACTCGTCCGATCGCACGGCCCTTGTGCCGGCGATGCATCATTCAAATTTCTGCCCTATCAACTTTCGATGGTAGGATAGTGGCCTACCATGGTGGTGACGGGTGATGAAGAATTAGGGTTCGATTTCGGAGAGGGAGCCTGAGAAACGGCTACCACATCCAAGGAAAGCAACAGGCGCATAAATTACCCAATCCTGACACGGGGAGGTAGTGACAATAAATAACAATATCGGGCTCATTGAGTCTGGTAATTGGAATGAGTACAATCCAAATCCCTTAACGAGGATCCATTGGAGGGAAAGTCTGGTGCCAGCAGCCGCGGTAATTCCAGCTCCAATAGCGTATATTTAAGTTATTGTAGTTAAAAAGCTCATAGTTGGACCTTGGGTTGGGTCGATCGTTCCGCCTCTGGTGTGCACTAGTCGACTCGTCCCTTCTACCGGCGATGCGCTCCTGGACTTAACTGGCCGGGTCGTGCCTCCGGTGTTGTTACTTTGAAGAAATTAGAGTTCTCAAATCAAGCCTACACTCTGGATACATTAGCATGGGATAACACCACATGATTTTGATCCTATTGTGTTGGCCTTCGGGATCGGAGTAATGATTAACATGGACAGTCGGGGGCATTCGTATTTCATAGTCAGAGGTGAAATTCTTGGATTTATGAAAGACGAACAACTGCGAAAGCATTTGCCCAGGATGTTTTCATTAATTGTTGATGAATTTGGGCAAGTATACCCAGTCGTGCAAGTAATATGGTGGTGAGACCGGTTTATCGTATCCACGGGGATTGGATGTCAAGTACCAATTCGCAAACTCAGCAACTATCTAGACTAAACAGAGAAATCAAGAGAGATCAAAATAAACAAAAGAAAAGAAATAAAATCTTTTTGTCTTTTTGGGGACTTTTAACAAACACTTGGAGTGCAGAAATGATATGTTGGGACTAGACTTCACCAAACCTCTATCTCATGCAATATCAGGACTAGATACCTCCTATTCATGCTTCAGATATTAAAATCAATCCACTAAATTACTGAAACCCCGATTCCTCGGATGGCAAGAGCCTAAATCCACTAATAGACCCTAATTCCTTAGATGGTCTAGATTAATGAATTTGCATTAAGATTAGGGATTACACGATTACTAGTAAACATAAATCCATTCCTAGATGAAAGGGTTACTAGGTGATTAATTTCAGTTCCGGTTCTGATACGAACGTCCCCATTGCATACCAAAACACAAATCGAGTCATGGGGGTGCTAGCCACAACAAGCATTAAGCACAGAAAATTAATCACTAATATGAAGACATGAACACAGAATAATCAGTCAAGATAAATACATGATAATAAGTTTGGTTACATCTAATCCCAACAACAGGGATTTAACTACTCATAAAAAGAGAATACAAAGAGAAAGAGAGAAGGGATGAAGCAAACTCCATAGGAGGATCCTCCAATCTTCTTCCAGTCCCAGAGCAAGGAAAACATCCCCCTTCAGGGTTGGAACCCTCTTCCAGCCGCAGCCTCTCAGTCTGCCTCTCCAAGCCTCTCATAACCCCCCCCCCAGAAACGTGAATTTATACCAATTTATACCGGTTCTGCTCCTCTTACAGTGCTGGGCGCCCCTGGCCTGCGCTGGGCGCCCAAAACACTGCTCTCTGTCTGATGCTTCTGACTCATTGGCGCTGGGCCTTCCTGGCGCTGGGCCTTCCTGGCGCTGGGCGCCCCTTCACCAGTGCTGGGCGCTCCATCACCAGAGCTGGGCGCTGGCTTCTGGATTCCATACTCGCGAGGCGAGCATAGGTTCGCGGGGCGAACCAGAAAGGCTTGCATTTTCTGGCACAGTCAGCTTTCAGGGTCGCGAGGCGAATCCAGTCTCGCGGGGCGAATCTCCAGAATTCTGGTTGGCTCAATTTCTTCTCTTTTCAGCCTCTATTTCATCCAAGCTCCATCATGGCCAAATCTAAGCATTTTTCATCAATTTCTGCAAAACAACACACAAAACCACCTTCACCCGTTCCAAGGGAAAATCTAACTAAAATTAAATAAAGAATGCCTAATCTATATGAAAAATGCATGCAAAAGTATACAGAAAATATCATGTAAAATCACACTATCAAATCACCCCAAGCTTATTCAATTCCTTGCCCTCAAGCAATCACTAAGGCCAGAAGATCAAAATAATCATAATGTGGATAGTGAACCAAGAACCCGAGTAAACGATCCAACTAATAGGCAATTCAAAAAATTTAGCAAGAGACAATCAATTCAAGTCCAATTAGAGGCTTTGGTTCCTTAGACTCATGTTCTCACTGATTTGGGCACTCTTCCTCACCTGAAGCTCACCCCAAGCTTGTTCATTTGCTTGGCTCTCTTTTCTCCATCACTCAAGTGTTTAAGGGAATAAGGCAATTCGCTCTATTTTCCTCAAGAAATGAATCCTACCATAGGCTTGACTATCAACCAAATCTCTACTTTATTAATGAAAACAATTTAGAATCAAGAGGTCTTTTACTTGGTTGTAACGTGGCCATGGGATTAATCATTAGGTGGGGAAGTCAAGAAAAGGACATTTCAAAAGGTTACACAACATATCAACATTTGTAAAGCATGACCTTCTAAAATACCTTTTGGGTTTCAATTCCTTTTTCCACCTTTCTTTTCTTTCTTTTTCTTTTTATTTCTCACTTTTTTTTTCTTTAATTTTCTTTTTTTTTTCCATCCCCTTCTCTATTTATTTTTCTTTTTCTTTTGTTTTTCTTTTATTTGGAGAAGAGGAGATTTTTCAACTCAAGAGAATTATTATTTTTTTTTCTGATTCTTTCATCCCAAACTTTTTTCAACTACCTTTTTACCCTTTTGTAATACTTTAGAAGGTCCTATCAAACATCATTCAACAATATATTTCAAGGTACCAAGAAAAGCATTTTTCTTTCTTTCAAGCTCAAAATTGGGCAACTAAGGGGTAACATTTCATCATTTAAAGCTCAGAAGGCCAGAAAAATACCTATTGCCTCAATCCTTTTCAAAAAATGTTTTCAAAAATTTTTTAAGCTTCAAAATGGTTTCAAGTCAAGTTCTAGAGAAAACAGACCAAGAGGAATAACACTCTAACACAAAGAATGCGGTAATATTTAGCGAGTACCCCTTTGGCTCAAAATCTCACATTTTAGTAGTTCAAAATCAATGAAAATCACAAATCCACAGAACCATATGCTAATTATTAACTATCCAAGATTATCTCAAGCATTTTCATTTGCAACCATATCACAAGAATAAAAAATTGGGTTCAAAAATTCACTATCACAAATTATTGGGCACTTAGTTCTTACAATTGGATGCAAAATCTAAACAAGGGCAATCTAATTGTGTGATCATGCAAAACTATATGAATGCAATATGAACAAATGCAAAAATATGAACAAATGCAAAAATACCCCTACCCCAAGCTTAAAAATTTACATTGTCCCCAATATAAACAATCAAGCTGGAGAGAGGAAGAAAAATAAAAAATAAAAATTGGAACGGCTTACTGAGGCAGTAGCGGGTGCTGGCTTTGTTGTCTCTGCCCCTTTCGCTCTTCTCCTTGTCTTCTTGCTCTCCCTTCCTTCCTTCTTACCCTGCAAACGCTTGGCAATTATCAATTTATTATTTTTCCTCTTGAGCTTCTCAAATTATTCAAGAGGTTAAAATCAAAAACAAAATTATTAAGAAAATGAAAACAACTAAAGAGACGGGTTAAGAAAAGTTGGGTTGCCTCCCAATAAGCGCTTCTTTAACGTCACTAGCTTGACGTTCTAGGATCCTCCTCCCGGATCAAATGGTATTTGGAGTGGAGATTGTAGCAGTAGTATGACTTTATCCTCAATTCCACCCAACCATTGTGTGGAAACACCATTGACCTCTTCAACCATAATAATGCACTCACTTCCTAGCTGGTCAAATGGCATTTTCACTAGGAAGTTTGCCAGACAAGTGGAAGGGGCTAACTTACCAGTGTCCACACATGCATGCAAGACGACATATTTGTCCAATGCAAAAATTTCAGATTCCTTAGCAAGCATGGTGGAATCCACTACCACTTCGTCTTCATCTTGAACTATCCCCCAAACCAGATTTTCCTCAAATTGGGCTTCAGGTGACTTTTGTACTAACTGTTTGCAAATCTCCTCAACTTGCGTTTTGAAGTTCTGCATCACAGCTTCGATACTCTCACAATTGGCTCTTGCCTTGGCCTCAGAGGCGGATAGCTCTTGGGAATACTGTTCTAGAGCAGCTTTCAACGGTGTTTGCTCCTTCCATTCCCATTCTTCAATTTCCCAAGGACTTGTGAAAAGTACTCCCTCTTCTTGTGACTTGTCCACCACTTCATCTTCAATTTGATCCATTCCCACAACAAGATTTTTCTCAAATTCTTCTTCATGTGGCTCTATGGGAATCATACATGGTGGTGGAGGTGGTAAATATGAACAGAAGGTTTCCCAATCCTCCTCGGAGAAGTTGTATATAAGCCTTCCCGTCATGTAATCAACTTGTGCTGGAGTGACATGACCCATCAAATCCATGCAATCTCCCAAACACCAGTTGTCTTCCAAAGCGCGACTTGAGGCTTCCTCATCAGGTGGATAATACAAATTTTCCATGAACTGCATCCACCTTGCACAAACACAACTCAAAAGAGAAAGATCAAATATATACAGAAAAATAAAAAAAGAATAAAAAGGTCTAAATTAGTTGCCTCCTCTGTTACTAATGATATTGGCAAAACCAATCCCCGGCAACGGCGCCAAAAACTTGTTGACGAATCTAGGCAAGTATACCCAGTCGTGCAAGTAATACGGTGGTGAGATCGGTTTATCGTATCCACGGGGATTGGATGTCAAGTACCAATTCGCAAAGTCAGCAACTATCTAGACTAAACAGAGAAATCAAGAGAAATCAAAATAAACAAAAGAAAAGAAATAAAATCTTTTTGTCTTTTTGGGGACTTTTAACAAACACTTGGAGTGCAGAAATGATATGTTGGGACTAGACTTCACCAAACCTCTATCTCATGCAATATCAGGACTAGATACCTCTCATTCATGCTTCAGATATTAAAATCAATCCACTAAATTACTCAAACCCCGATTCCTCGGATGGCAAGAGCCTAAATCCACTAATAGACCCTAATTCCTTAGATGGTCTAGATTAATGAATTAGCATTAAGATTAGGGATTACAAGATTACTAGTAAACCTAACTCCATTCCTAGATGAAAGGGTTACTAGGTGATTAATTTCAGTTCCGGTTCTGATACGAACATCCCCATTGCATACCAAAACACAAATCGAGTCATGGGGGTGCTAGCCACAACAAGCATTAAGCGCAGAAAATTAATCACTAATATGAAGACATGAACACAGAATAATCAGTCAAGATAAATACATGATAATAAGTTTGGTTACATCTAATCCCAACAACAGGTATTTAACTACTCATAAAAAGAGAATACAAAGAGAAAGAGAGAAGGGATGAAGCAAACTCCATAGGAGGATCTTCCAATCTTCTTCCAGTCCCAGAGCAAGGAAAACATCCCCCTTCAGGGTTGGAAGCCTCTTCCAGTCGCAGCCTCTCAGTCTGCCTCTCTAAGCCTCTCCTAACCCCCCCAGAAACGTGAATTTATACCAATTTATACCGGTTCTGCTCGTCTTACAGCGCTGGGCGCCCCTGGCCTACGTTGGGCGCCCTAAACACTGCTCTCTGTCTGATGCTTCTGACTCATTGGTGCTGGGCGCCCCTTCCTGGCGCTGGGCGCCCCTTCACCAGCGCTGGGCGCTCCATCACCAGAGCTGGGTGCTGGCTTCTGGATTTCATACTCGCGAGGCGAGCATAGGTTCGCGGGGCGAACCAGAAAGGCTTGTATTTTCTGGCACAGTCAGCTTTCAGGGTCGCGAGACGAATCCAGTCTCGCGGGGCGAATCTCCAGAATTCTGCTTGGCTCAATTTCTTCTCTTTTCAGGCTCTATTTCATCCAACCTCCATCATGGCCAAATCTAAGCATTTTTCATCAATTTCTGCAAAACAACACACAAAACCACCTTCACCCGTTCCAAGGGAAAATCTAACTAAAATTAAATAAAGAATGCCTAGTCTATATGAAAAATGAATGCAAAAGTATACAGAAAATATCATGTAAAATCACACTATCATTAATCAAGAACGAAAGTTGGGAGCTCGAAGACGATCAGATACAGTCCTAGTCTCAACCATAAACGATGCCGACAAGGTATCAGCGGCTATTGCTTTTAGGATTCCGCTGACACCTTATGAGAAATCAAAGTCTTTGGGTTACAGGGGGAGTATGGTCGCAAGGCTGAAACTTAAAGGAATCGACGGAAGGGCACCACCAGGAGTGGAGCCTGCGGCTTAATTTGACTCAACATGGGGAAACATACCAGGTCCAGACAAAGTAAGGATTGACAGACTGGGAGCTCTTTCTTGATTCCATGGGTGGTGGTGCATGGCCGTTCTTAGTTGGTGGAGCGATTTGTCTGGTTAATTCTGTTAACGAACGAGACCTCAGCCTGCTAACTAGCTATGTGGAGGTAACCCTCCACGGCCAGCTTCTTAGAGGGACTATGACCGCTGAGGCCACGGAAGTTTGAGGCAATAACAGGTCTGTGATGCCTTTAGCTGTTCTGGGCCGCACGCGCGCTACACTGATGTATTCAACGAGTCTATAGCCTTGGCCGATAGGCCCGGGTAATCTTTGAAATTTCATCATGATGGGGATAGATCATTGCAATTATTGGTCTTCAACGAGGAATTCCTAGAAGCGAGAGTCATCAGCTCGCGTTGACTACGTCCTTGCCCTTTGTACATGACACGCTATCGCGCACGGGTCAAAAAACGAGCGGTTTTATAAAACTGTAGTAGTGTGCGACAACTCGGATATCGTCTCACAAGGACTCTTGACTTGTTATTTACCACAAAAATCAGTTTTTTTTTTGTGTGTGTGGGGGGGGGGGGGGGGGGTTGGTTTGTATTTCAATCGGAAAACAAAGCAATAAAAACAGAGCAGTTTAAAAGATTTTCAAATAAGCTAAACACGATTAATCTACTGTTCTTGATTTCCCAACTATCATCGGTTCATGTAAATTCCAAGCCCTAAGCAGATTCTAATCCCCTTCCGGTTGTAGCAACAATTAACAAGCGAAATCACTACTACGAGATATTTGTTCCTAATTCCCGAATTAAGCAAACGTGGTTAAGACCTTCGTGAACTAAGCGAACACGAATTGAACACACGCGAATTAAGCAAACGCGATTAAATATAGGAACATAACATCACCGAAATAAATCAACACAACACTATACACTCCTGAATTAAGCAAATAGAAATACATAGCATAGCATTGAAAAGGGAAAAGCATACAAAACAGGAATTACAAAACCTCAAGTGTGGTGGAAATCGATTACAGTAGACTAATCCAAGAAAATTAGTTCTCCATAAAAACGAAACACAACCAGAAAATATGTAAAAACAATGGAGAGTGAAAAGTTGTCTTCTAATCTGCCCAGAACAGCCATTTATATCTTTCAGGAACTGCGCCTTCTCGCGAGGCGAACACTCACTCGCGAGGCGAATCTTATGAAGAATCTGCAACGTTTGGTTTTCTCGCGAGGCGAGGAGTCGAAGAGTCTAACCGTGATGCTTTCTGACTTCCAAGCTCGCGTGGCAAAGAGATGGATTCACGAGGCGACACAGAAATCTTGCATTTTTCTGGAACAGTCAGCCTTCCTGCTCGCGAGGCGAGAATAGGGTTCGCGGGGCGAGACAGAGTGAATGACATCTACTGCTCAGGCTGGAATTCAGCTTCGGGAGGCGAGTGGACTCTCACGGGGCGAATACCTCCAGGATTGAAATTTCCCTGTTTCTTTATTCCCTTGACTACTAAGTTAACCTGAAATCAATAAAATAGCCATAAGTGCTTTATTTGACTCAAAACTGGCTAAATTAACCTAAAAACTACTTTAGAGACTCAAAACCTTGCTCGAGGACAATCTAATCTAATTTGGGCAAAAACGAAATATAATTAGCACAAAACCATGGTCATACTAGCCATAAAACTAGATGATTCAAAGGCTGATCAAAATACCCCAAACCTAAACTTTGCTTGTCCCCAAGCAAACTAAAACTCAAAAACTTAAAAAGACTTAAGACATGGAAAGCTTAAAGGTTCAATCAACTTTGCACAAATTTCAAGCCATTTCATCAAAACAGTTTTCTTCAAAGTTCCCCCCTTTCAAATAAAACAATCCCCACATGCATTTAATTTAAACATTGAGAATTTCATCATTCAAGCAATCATTAATCTAAGCAAGGGATCCAAGTTACACACAAAAGGGAGATCACCAAATTCAAACAATTGCCTTCCTCACAAGGGCATTTAGTGTTTCACTCATCCGCTCAGTTTTTGTCTAGGCTAACAACATTTCACTCAATTTCACTTTTAAGAGCACTTCCCATGAATTTGATTTTCATCTCAAAATGGTCCCCACGGAAAACATGCATGCAACATCAAAAGGGCTTTTAAGGTTGTAATGGGGCCTGGCTAAGGATAAGGTATTCAAAGATACTAGGCTTAAGTCCCTAGGAACTAAGAGAGCATGAAACTTTTTACACTTTGAATTTCCACTTAAGTTCCTTTTTCCATTTTTCTTTATGCTTTGGGTGACTACAACCTTTTCCTTCAAATAGCCTTTTTGACATTTTTGTTCGTTTATTTCTTTTTTATTTCCCTTCTTTTTTTTCTTTTCTTTTCTGCTTTTCTTTTCTTTTTGCCTTTGGCTCCAACCTTTTTATTATATTTTTTTTCTTTTTCTCAATCCCAAACAACACATCATATCCTTGTAGCCACCCCAAACTTAGTTTCTTGCAACCATTCTTTTGCTAAGCTTCCATGCTCTCCTAATCCTAAGATCGGGTTAACATGGTTTTTCATATTTTGGCTCATAACATCAGGTCATCAAGAATTAACAGGCTAATTAGGCTCAAAGGGGCTAACAAAGGAACATGCATTAGGAATTTGTTCTTTTCAGGCCAAGTGGTTATTTACAAAGAAAATGCCTAAATCATTTGAAGCAAACACATAGACATTCAAACCATGAAGAGATTCAAGCAAATTCGGGAAAGTGCAGCTCAAAAGTGATTCACACGGTTAAAAACATGTTGGAGGCTCAAATCCTCAACTGGACAATTTTGTAAATTGTTTGACTGAGATTCTATCCCTAGTGTGTGCTCCTATCACCCCAAACTTATCATAAATCATGCAATCACAACAAAATATCTCAAAGTTTAGGAACCAAATTTTTTCACATGGGGATCACTTTTCAAAAAAATTTCTCAACCGTTTTCAAAACCTAGGGGGGATCATCACATAAATCATGCAATAATCTGTGCCAAATCAATCAAAATCAATCAAGCTCACCGACCAAAGACTCACACAATTTATTCAAGAGCTAAAAGAAAAACACGACAGAACACAAAACAAAACTACAATTGGTTCCCTCCCCCACACTTAAAATATACATTGTCCCCAATGAAACAACATAACTATAAAACCAGAGTGAGGGAAAGGAAAGGTGTTCCCTGATCAAGTGGTAGTGTAGGTGGGAGCTTCCAAGGAGAGCTCCTCAACATTAGCATCCTCGGGCACCGAACTCTCATTGAATAGCTTTAGCCTCTGCCCGTTAACCTTGAAGGCCTTGTTGCTACCTGCACTTTTAATCTCTACAGCACCATAAGGAAAAACATTAGTAACAACAAATGGTCCAACCCACTTGGACCTAAGTTTCCCAGTCATCACTTTCAGGCGGGAGTTAAACAGTAAGACTTGCTGGCCCACAGAAAATTCTTTCCTGGCAATCATCCTATCATGAAAATGTTTTGTTTTCTCTTTATAAATTCGGGAGCTTTCATAGGCTTCTAGCCTAAGCTCCTCAAGCTGCTATAACTGGAGTTTTCTTTCAATGCCAGATTTTTTCATTTCCAAGTTACAGCACTTGACTGCCCAATATGCACGGTGCTCAACTTCCACAGGGAGATGACATGCCTTACCAAATACAAGCCTAAAGGGGGACATCCCTATTGGCGTCTTGAAAGCGGTCCTCTAAGCCCACAGTGTGTCGTCTAGACGGCGGCTCCAGTCCTTCCTATTCGGCTGCACCATTTTCTCTAAGATCTTCTTGATCTCCCTATTTGATATCTCAGCCTGGCCATTGGTCTGGGGATGGTAAGCAGTGGATACTCTATGCACAACTCCATACTTCCGGAGTAGAGCTTCCATGGTGCGGTTGCAGATGTGAGTGCCCTGATCACTGATGATAGCTCGAGGTATGCCAAACCTGCAAAAAATATTGGACCTAACAAATTTTGGAACAATTTTAGAATCGTTAGTCCTAGTGGGGATAGCTTCCACCCACTTTGAAACATAGTCAACAATCAAAAGAATGTATACAAAACCAAAAGATGCAGGGAAAGGACCCATAAAATCAATTCCCCACACATCAAAAACCTCACAAAAAAGCATGGGCTACTGAGGCATTTCACTCCTACGAGTGATGGCAGTGCCTGCTGTTTGACACTCTGTACAAGTCCGGTAGACCTCATAGGCATCTCTAAAAATGGTGGGCCAGTAGAACCCAGAATCTAGGACTTTCCTTGCCGTCCTCTGTGGTCCAAAGTGTCCCCCTACTTGAGAGGCATGAGAAAAGTACAAGATAGACTCTGTCTCATAGTCGGGGACACACCTCCAAATTACTTGATCACTGCAAAACTTCCAAAGGTACGGATCATCCCAAACGTAGTACTTGGAATCACTCTTGAGTTTGTGGATCTTGGATCTACTTGCACCTGCAGGAAAAACACCAGCAACAAGATAGTTAACTATGTCAGCAAACCAAGGAGTTACCCCATGCAGATGTAGAAGCTGTTCATCCGGAAAATCATCCTGGATGGGAGAAGGATCCTCATCCCTTGCTATTCTGCTCAAATGATCAGCTACTAAATTTTCAGCTCCACTCTTGTCTTTTATCTCCATATTAAACTCTTGGAGCAACAGCATCCACCGAATCAATCTAGGCTTCGCTTATGGTTTCTTCAACAGGTACTTCAGAGCTGCATGGTCAGTGAAAACAATAACCTTGGAACCTAGCAAATATGACCTAAATTTATCAAGTGCAAAAACAACAGCTAGAAGTTCCTTTTCAGTGGTGGTGTAATTAGATTGTGCAGCATCTAAAGTCCTAGAAGCATAATGAATGACATGGGCAGCCTTGCCCACCCTTTGTGCCAGGACCGCTCCCACAGCATAGTTAGAAGCATCACACATGAGCTCAAAAGGGAGGGTCCAGTCAGGGGGTTGGATGATGGGGGTAGAGGTCAATGCCCTTTTCAGGTAGTCAAATGCCTTCTTGCAGTTGTCATCAAAGTGGAACATGGTATCATTCTTCAGCAAGTTTGACAAAGGCAGATCTATCTTGCTGAAGTCCTTAATGAAGCGCCTGTAGAAACCTGCATGGCCAAGAAAAGAACGAATCTCGCGAACGCAAGATGGATAAGGCAGTGTAGAAATCACATCAATTTTAGCAGGATCTACTGAAATACCCTCTTTAGAAATGACATGCCCCAAAACAATCCCCTGTTCAACCATAAAGTGACACTTTTCATAGTTCAAAACCAGATCAGTTTCAATGCATCTTTCTAGAACCAAACTCAGACTATGCAAGCATGCATCAAATGAGGAACCATATACAGTGAAATCATCCATGAACACTTCCATGCAGTTTTCAATAAATTCAGTAAAAATGCTAAGCATGCATCTCTGGAAAGTGCCAGGAGCATTGCAAAGGCCAAATGGCATCCTCCTGTAGGCAAACGTGCCGAAGAGGCATGTGAAAGTGGTATTTTCCTGATCCTCTGGTGCAATATGGATCTGGAAGTAACTGGAAAAGCCATCAAGAAAACAGTAATGAGATTTACCAGCCAGCCGTTTGAGCATCTGATCTATGAACGACAAAGGAAAGTGATCCTTTCTGGTGGCCTGGTTCAACTTCCTATAATCAATACAGACTCGCCAGTTATTCTGGACTCTAGTGGGTACAAGCTCATTATTATCATTTCTTACCACTGTGAGGCCGGACTTCTTGGGTACAACTTGTACTGGACTTACCCAAGTACTATTAGAGATGGGGTATATGATACCCGCATGCAGAAGTTTAGTCACCTCTTTCTTCACAACATCCAGAATCAATGGATTGAGCCGCCTTTGGGGCTGCCTAACTGGTTTAGCCCCATCCTCCAACAGAATTCTATGCATACATCTGGAGGGGCTAATTCCTGGGATGTCAGCCAAGGTCCACCCAATTGCTTTGTTGTGCTTCTTCAGAACCTCTAAAAGCTTAGCTTCCTGGTCAGAGTCAAGGCTGGAGGAAATAATGACTGGAAGTTTTTCATTCCTCTCCAAGTAAGCATACTTCAGATTCCCAGGAAGTGGCTTGAGCTCCAAGGAGGGTGGCTGCTCAATGGATGGTATATTTGGAGAAGCCATGATGTCAAGAACTTCAGCTGAACAGATAGCTTCACTCACACTATCACCCTGCAAAGTAGAATCAAGGAACTCAGCACAAACAGCACAAGGGTTGTGTCAGTACAGTTAGTACATGAATAAATATCATCAAAGCCAGAAACAAATGGAAAGTCAGAAACCAAGTCCTCATGGGTGTCATCAATAATTTCAGGGAGCAACTCTATTTGGAATACAAAGTGCTCTTCCAATGGTTGCTTCATAGCATCGAAGATGTTAAACTTTGCCACAATGTCACCAAACTCCATAGACATGGTCCCATCATCAACATCAATTTTTGTCTTTGCCGTCTTCATGAACGGTCTGCCCAGGATGATTGGTGATCTACTTGAATTTGTTTCCCCTGCCATGTCCAGGATGTAAAAGTCAGCAGGAAAAATCAACTCATCAACTTGTACCAGCACATCTTCTACCATTCCCATGGGGCGAGCATTGGTCCTGTTGGCCAACTAGATAGTGAGACCTGTATACTGCAAGGGACCAAGATCAAGGTTGTTGAAAACAGAGGTGGGAATGACATTTATGGAGGCTCCCAAATCCAACATGCAATTTTCGAATTAGCTGTCCCCAATAGTGCATGGAATAGTAAAAGTGCCTGGATCCTTGCACTTCTGTTGTAGTTCCTGAGTGGGAGCTGAAACAGTAACCCTTTCAAGTGCAGGCTTAGGCTGAATAAGGGCTGAAACATTTCTTCCCAAATTAACTCTCTCATTACCCTTCAACCTCCGCTTGTGGGTGCACAAATCCTTCAGAAATTTTGCATACTTGGGCACCTGCTTGATCACATCTAGAAGGGGAATATTTACCGCCACCTTTCTGAACACATCTAGAATTTCCCTCTCCTTGTCTTCCCCACCAATCTTCTTATTTTTCTGCACTGTGTGGGAAGGGGATTGGTGGCACATATACTCTCTCAGCTTCAACAATTACAGAAGGCTCATGAGTTACCTCAACCGTTTCTTCATCTTTTTCAGGGGCTGCCTCTACAACTTTCCCAGATCTCAGAGAAATGGCACTCACATTAGGATTGGAGACATTGGGATTCATCACTGTTTGTGCAGGTAGTTGATTTGATCCTTGAGCTTGCTGTATGTTATTTATGGATGTGGCAAGCTGTCCAACCAGTGTCTGCAAGGCCTGAATTCTGGCATCCGTTCGCTGCTGAGACTGTCCAACTTGCTGCTGAAACTGTGTCTGTGAGGCCTGAAACTGTCCAATTTGCTGCTGGAACTGGAGTTTTTGTGCAGCCATTTGTGCAGTCATTTGCTTGAATAAGTCTTCTAGTGAAGGTTCGGAAGGTGCAGAAGTGGTCACTTGAGGAGGATTCTGTGGTGGTGCCATCGGTTGTTGTTGGGATGAGTTCCCATACCGAAGGTTAGGATGATTCCTCCAGTTGGGGTGGTACCTATTTGTGGAGAGGTCAGGAACGATGTACCGGTTCTGATTATTGCCTTGATTGTAAGGATTGACTGCATAAACTTGAGGCAAATCAATGATTAACTCTTCTTTCTGAATGGGGCATGCATCTGACAGGTGATCAGGAGAGCTACACATGCCACACAACCTTGCCGGCCGAACCTTATCCATTTCCAGTTGCCTCACCAAAGAAGTGAGCTGATCAATTCTATTCTCAAGGGCCTGGTTGGAAGAAGAGCTATGGACCTCATTCACACCCCTTGTCTCAACAGAATTTCTCCTGGTAGTAAACTGCTGGGAGTTCAGTGACATATTTTCAATCA
>CM061069.1:2506360-2521360 GCA_030762895.1 Sophora flavescens
TGTGGTGCAAGATACGACTTGGCTCGGTGTGGTGCACGATTCTGACTTGGCGGTGCGGTACACGATTCAGGCGATGTGGTGCAGATTCTAACTTGCTCGTGTGGTGCGATTCATGACTTAGCCGGTGTGGTGAGATTCATGACTTGGTTCGGTCTGGTGCACCAGATTCAGGGTTTGGCTCGGTCTGGTGCCCCAGATTCCTGACTTGGCTCGGTGTGGTGCACCAGATTCATGATTTGGCTCGATGTGGTGAGCTAGATTCTGGACTTGGCTCGGTCTGCTGCAGCTGATTCATGGTTTGGCTCCGTCTTGTGCCACAGATTAATGATTTGATCCGGTGTGGTGCACCTGATTCATGATTTGGCTCGGTGTGGTGCACCGGATTCATGATTTGGCTCGGTCTGGTGCAAGTTCGACTTGGCTCGGTGTGGTGCAGATTCATGACTTGGCCGGTGTGGAGCCGATTCATGGTTAGCTCGGTGTGGTGCACGACGTGGTGCCAGATTCTGACTTGGCTCGTGTGGTGCAAGATTCATGACATGGCTCGGTGTGGTGCACAGAATTCGAATGGCTCGGTGTGGTGCACGGTTGGCTCGGTGTGGTGCCCGGTTCTGACTTAGCTCGGTGTGGTGCCGATTCAGACTTGGCCGATGTGGTGCACAGATTCTGACTTGGCTCGGTGTGGTGCACAGATTCTGACTTGGCTCGGTGTGGTGCAGATTCAGACTTAGCTCGGTGTGGGCACGATTCGATTGGGGTGTGGTGCACGATTCGGTTAGCTCGGTGTGGTGCACGATTCAGTTGGCTCGGTGTGGGCAAGTTCGACTGGCGGGGGCTCGGTGTGGTGCAGTTCGAGGTCGGTGTGGTGCACAGATTCTGACTTGGCTCGGTGTGGTGCAGATTCAGGTTGGCTCGGTGTGGTGCGATTCACGACTTGGTCGGTGTGGTGCCGCGGGCGGGGGGGCGACGGGGGGTCGGCCGGTGTGGGCACGCGGGCGGTGTGGTGCAGATCAGACTTGGCTCGGTGTGGTGCAGATTCAGATTTGGCTCGATGGGGCAGTTCGACTTAGCCGGTGTGGTGAAGTTCGATTGGCTCGGTGTGGTGCACAGATTCGACTTGGCTCGGTGTGGTGCAGATTCGACGGCGGGGGGCACAGATTCAGAGCCGGTGTGGTGCAGCAGTGGCCGGTGGGGAGGGGGGGGAGTCGGGGGTGGGGTGGGCAGTCGGGGGGTGCAGATCAGACTTGGCCGGTGTGGTGAGACAGGGGATGTGTCAGTTCAGTGGCTCGGTGGGTGCCCGGACGACAGGGAGACGGGGGAGTTCGGTGGGCAGATGGCCGGGTGCACGGCAGAGGCGGTGTGGGCGACGAGGCCGGTGGGTGCAGACGAGGCCGGTGTGGAGACAGGGGGGGGCAGGGGGGGGAGGGGGGGAGGGTGGGTGGTGCAGATTCGGTTTGGCTCGGTGTGGGCGAGATTCAGGTTGGCTCGGTGTGGTGCACCGATCAGAGGCTCGGGTGGTGCACACGAGGCCGGGGGTGGCGGGTGGTGCACGGATTCAGATGGCTCGGTGGTGCACAGTCAGACTTGGCTCGGTGTGGTGCGACAGAGACACGGGTGGTGCACCAGGGTTGGCTCGGTGTGGTGCACGATCCGAGGCACGGTGGGTGCAGATTCGATGGCTCGGTGTGGTGCACGATTCATGATTTGGCTCGGTGTGGTGCACGATTCTGACTTGGCTCGGTGTGGTGCACAGATTCGATTTGGCTCGGGGAGTCGACCGGTGGGGAAGATTCATGGCCGGTGCGGTGCACAGTTCAGAGCTCGGTGGGCCCAGATTCACGATTGGCTCGGTGTGGTGCACGATTCAGATGATTGGCTCGGTGTGGTGCACAGATTCGACTTGGCTCGATGTGGTGCACGATTCGACTTGGCTCGGTGTGGTGCACAGATTCGATTGGCTCGGTGTGGTGCACGATTCAGACTTGGCTCGGTGTGGTGCAGATTCAGATTGGCTGGTGTGGTGCACGATTCAGACTTGGCTCGGTGTGGTGCAGATTCAGGCGGGGGCGAGGGTCGTGGTGTGGTGACCGATCGGCGGTGGTGCACGATTCACGACTTGGCCGGTGGGAGTCGGGGGGGGCGACGGCTGGGGCACGTCGACTTGGCTCGAGGGGACGAGGCTCGGTGTGGGGTTCGACTTGGCTCGGTGTGGTGCGACGGGGGGACCGGTGTGGTGCACAGATTTGGTTGCTCGGTGGGTGCACGATTCGACTGGCGCGGTGCACG
Organism: Sophora flavescens; assembly: GCA_030762895.1. NCBI lineage: Eukaryota > Viridiplantae > Streptophyta > Magnoliopsida > Fabales > Fabaceae > Sophora > Sophora flavescens. The sequence continues at coordinate 2,508,647 of CM061069.1, forward strand.
TTCGATTGGCTCGGTGTGGTGCACCGATTCACGACGGCTCGGTGTGGTGCAAGTTCTGACTTGGCTCGGTGCGGTGCACGATTCGACGCACGTTCATTTGGCTCGGTGTGGTGCACAGATTCGGTTTGGCTCGGTGTGGTGCAAGATTCGACTGGCTCGGGTGGTGCACGATTCGACTTGGCTCGGTGTGGTGCACAGTACAGGCTCGGTGTGGTGCACGACAGACTTGGCTCGGTGTGGTGCACGATTCTGACTTAGCTCGGTGTGGTGCAGATTCTGACTTAGCTCGGTGTGGTGCACAGATTCTGACTTGGCTCGGTGTGGTGCACAGTTCACGACTTAGCTCGGTGTGGGCCGACGACGGCTCGGGGGAGATCGAGGCTCGGTGTGGGCACGATCCGAGGCTCGGGGGGCAGGGGGGGCGGGCTGGGGGCAGTTCGGGGGGGATCGACTTGGCCGGTGCGGTGCACAGATTCCGACCTGGCTCGGTGTGGTGCACAGATTCTGACTTGGCTCGGTGGGTGCCGCGACTTGGCTCGGTGTGGTGCAAGATCAGTGGCGGGTGGTGCACGGAGGGAGCGACGGAAGGGTGCGTGGCACGGGCTGGAGGATCATGACTGGCTCGGTGCAAGGTTCAGTTAGCTCGGTGTGGCACTCGACCAGCCGGGGCGCCGGCCGAGGGTGCCGACGGCAAGGTGATACAGAGCTCGGCGCCCAGACAGAGGGGGCGAGAAGAGGTGGTGCACAGATTCAGAGCGACGGCTCGGTGCGGTGCACTGATTTGGCTCGGTGTGGTGCACAGATTCATGATTGGCTCGGTGTGGTGGATTCATGGCTTGGCTCGGTGTGGTGCACAGTTCAGGTTGGTCGGTGGGTGCGTCGGTGGGAGTGGTGCACGATTCGGTGGCTCGGTGTGGAGCAACCGATGGGTGTGGTGCACAGATTCAGGTTTGGCTCGGTGCGGAGCACCAGTTCATGACTTGGCTCGGTCGGTGGGAAAGGACCAGACTTGGCTCGGTGTGGGGCAAGGACTGGTCGGTGGGTGCCCGGATTCGGACTTGGCTCGGTGGCGTCGGGTGCGGAAGGCACCGGGGGGCTCGGTGCGGTGCACAGATTCACGGCTTGGCTCGGTTGGTGCACAGATTCACGGTTTGGCTCGGTGTGGTGCGATTCCCGACTTGCCTCGGTGTGGTGCACAGATTCACGATTTGGCTGTTGTGGTGCACGATTCAGACTTGGTGCGATTCTGAGGTCGGGGATCGTGGCGTGGTGCACGATTCTGGCTTGGCTCATGCGGTGCACGGATTCATGACTTGGCTCGATGCGGTGCCGATTCTGACTTGGCTCGGTGTGGTGCACGATTCCGACTTGGTCGGTGTGGTGCAGTTCGACTTGGCTCGGTGTGGTGCACGTTCTGACTTGGCTCGGTGTGGTGCACAGATTCACGACTTGGCTCGGTGTGGTGCACGCCTGACTTGGCTCGGTGTGGTGCACCGATTCATGACTTGGCTCGGTGTGGTGCACAGTTCATGACTTGGCTCGATGCGGTGCAGTTGGCTGGCGAGGGGGTTCGTTGGCCGGGGGCGTCGGGTCCGGGCTCGGTGTGGTGCACGTTCGACTTGGCTCGGTGTGGTGCACGATTCGACTTGGCTCGATGCGGTGCACGATTCTGACTGGCTCGGTGTGGTGGTGCCCAGATTCATGACTTGGCTCGGTGTGGTGCACCAGTTCTTGGCTCGGTGTGGTGAGTTCCTGACTTGGCTCGGTATGGTGCACGATTCATGACTTGGCGGTGGTGCAGGGATGGTGCCGATTCATTGTTTTGCTCCGTCTGGTGCACAGATTCATGACTTGGCTCGGTGTGGTGCACAGATTCGACTTGGCCGGTGTGGTGCACGATTCGGTTGGCGGTGGCGCACAGATTCATGACTTGGCTCGGTGTGGTGCACGATTCTGACTTGGCTGGTGTGTGCACAGTTCTGACTTGGCTCGGTGTGGTGCACACGATTCACGATCTGCCTCGGTGTGGTGCAAGTTCTGGCTTGGCTCGGTGTGGTGCAGTAGAGGGTGTGGTGACTTGGCTCGGTGTGGTCAGATTCAGGGCTCGGTTGGTGCACGGATTCATGACTTGGCTCGGTGTGGTGCAGATTGGTTTGGCTGGTGTGCGTTCATGTTTGGCTGGTGTGGTGCAGATTCATGATTTGGCTCGGTTTGGTGCACGATTCACGACTTAGCTCGATGTGGTGCACGATTCATGGTTTGGCTCGTCTGGTTCGGATTCATGACTTGGCTCGGTGTGGTGCACAAGATTCTTGATTTGGCTCGGTGTGGAACACGATTCTGACTTAGCTCGTCTGGTGCACGATTCATGACTTGGCTCGGTGTGGTGCACAGATTCATGACTTGGCTCGGTGGGGCACGGTTAGAGGTGGTGTGGGAGTGGCGTGCGGTGCCGGATTCATGGTTTGGCTCGTCCGGTGCACGTTAATGACTTAAACCAGTGTGGTGCACCAGATTGATGATTTGGCTCGGTGTGGTGCCGGTTCGACTTGGCGGTGCGGTGCACCGTTCATGGCGTGGGGTCGATTCGCTCGATGCGGTGCATCGATTCCGACTTGGTCGGTGCGGTGCACAATTCTGGTTTGGCTCGGTGTGGTGCACGATTCGTGCAGGCTCTCGGTGTGGTGCACCATATTCCGACTTGGCTCGGACTGGTGCACAGATTCCGACTTGGCTCGGTGTGGTGCACGTTCTGACTTGGCTCGGTGCGGTGCACAGATTCATGGCGTGGATATGCGGTGCTCGGTGCGGTGCATTAGATCCTGACTTGGTCGGTGCGGTGCACGATTCGTCTGGCTCGGTGTGGTGCACCAGATTCGTGACTGGGCTCGGTGTGGTGCACCATATTCCTAACTTGGCTCGAACTGGTGCACCAGATTGATGATTTGGCTCAGTGTGGTGCCCTAGATTCATGACTTGGCTTGTGTGGTGCATCAGATTCCTGGATTGGGTCGGTTTGGTGCACAAGATTCCTAACTTGGCTCGGTGTGGTGCACCAGATTCATGATTTGGCTCGGTCTAGTGCACCAGATTCCTGACTTGGCTATGTGTGGTGCACCAGATTCCTGACTTGGCTCGGTCTGGTGCACCAGATTTCTGACTTGGCTCGGTGTGGTGCACCCAGTGGTTCAGAAAAGGGATTCCACATCGGTTATTTTTGGCTTTTCACATCGGTTTTCAATCTGATGTTGAAAAGACCGATGTGGTTTATTTCCACTTTACACATCGGTTTCGAAACCGATGTGTAATGTACATTTTTAGAAGCGGTTTTTATAACAAACCGATGTGGAAAGTTCATTTGTCAATTGGTAACCTATTGGAAATATCACTTTCAACATCGGTTTTATTGAAAACCGATGTGGAAATTACACTTTACACATCTGTTTACACAAAAACCGATGTGGAAATTTCACTTTCCACATCGGTTTTCTGTAAAACCGATGTGGAAATTGAAATTTCCACATCGGTTTTTTTAAAACCGATGTGTAAAGTCTATTTTTTTTTTTTGAAACTGTTATTTACATTTCTATCATTCATTTCCCCTGTTTCAGTAATAATGCAGATCAATACCAGAATAACATACTCTAAATATTCTCAACAATCATTTTTGTACAACAAAAACACAATTAATATATACTGAATTTATTACGAACAATACATATGTACGTTCAATTATATTCAGACAACAAAGATAATTAGAAACCAAAATGCTACATGATATATTATAGATTTCATATCAAAATACATATGATCAGTCAAAAGTACACTATAGCCAGTACATGATAGTTTTTAAACTAACTACATATATATATATATATATATATATATATATATATATATATATATATATATATATATATATATATATATATACAAACTATGGTTGGTACACTTCGAGAAAGAAAGTTGCCCAATGCCTCCTTATGCTGTTGATGTCGGAATCAGATAATGGAGTTGGATTGTTGAATATCTGCAAGTTTAATTGGACAAAAGATTATATCTTTTAAGTAATTAATAAACTAACATAAAACATATAATGAATCTATAACTGTTACTTCTAATTGTTATGAATTAACATTTACCTCGTGCCATCTTTCAGTGATCCTGGAGGAGATAATTTCCAACATCCACTGCATCACATAGTATCCACATTCCCATGATCCACGTTGTGTACGTGACTACGTACAAATGAAACCCAATTAGAATATGAGGAATTAAATTATATAGAAATCAATAATTATACTTACTGCATTTGATGCATTTGTACTAATAAATATCTTACCCTAGGAATAATCCATCTGATAGGCTGACGCCTTTCACCACGCAGCATGTGGCTTGCATTAATAGAACTATCATGACAAAATAAACATTAATTAAAGTATATCTATATAGATTTCAGATAATTAAAACAACTGCATTGCTGATTATAAAGTATTTTAATGCTTACGTTTCGATGATCGTCTGCAGTTCATTCTCCGGCTTATTTCCAATTGAGCAGAAGAAGACCACGACGTTCATCCTAGGGTACAAGATCAACAGTTGCCAATGCTGGCTGTATTTACGGAACAGTTAGTGACTAAGTCATATATAGTTATAATTAAATAACAGGTACTTACTTATTGAGATAAGGCGCAAGGTAGAGTTGATGATCGTCTCGGGCAAGTATATCACATATGGTGATGACCCGGTCTTCTGATGCTAAGAGAACATCACCCTGAATGAACATGGGGTCGATGAACCCATAAATGGCGAGGTTACCCTGATCAACTAACATACGATGCAGATACCTAATATATTGAAAAAACATGTTAATTATCATATTATTTAAAAATTAATTACTTAACTTATAAATAAATTGTACTTACGTGCACCATAACGATAGGTGTGCAGAACTAGCCATTTCTTTATTGAGTACAATCTCCATATGCTCATTCTTTGGAATATACAGTTCATCACCTGGGCTAGTATCATGTTCCAACCTCACCAAAGCTGCGTCATTCTCCATGGTGACAACCTGTATAGCCAGAAGTTTAAAAACATCACCAGGTGCCCCTTTGTCGATCCCCTAAACAACAAAGATATATATTAGTAATCACAGATAATGAAGTTATTTCATTGGTAATTAATTAAATGGTCAAATGAATACCTTGGCTGGAGCAGACATCTCTAGTCTTCCTGGATCCGACCTTTTAGGCAGAATATGATCATTTCCAACATCCTATAATGAATAAAAATAAAGCATTATCTTTAAACAATAATAAATAATTTCAACTATGAATATAGAAAAACATAACTAACTGAATACCTCAGATGCAACAAGAAAGATGACCAATCTTCTTGGCCAGAGGATGAAGTTACCGGGGGCCTGACCCACTGTTCGAACCTCCTCAGTGGGCACAGGGACTCGAGCATCAGCATCTCGAATAATCTCAACAACGACCCTCAGCTGATCGTCCGGTAATAAATGATGGGGTATGGTATTACCTATGTTATTATGTGCCCTCCCCAATGCCACTAAGCAGCGATCATGATGATCATCAACATACAGCTCACACCTATCAGGGTCATCATCATCATCATCATCATCATCATCATCATCATCATCATCATCATCATCATCATCATCATCACCATCATCATCATTTTCAGGCTGATGAGGAGGATCACATGATCCCTTAGTGCTCACATGGACAGAGGGTTGGACAGAGGGTTGGACACCGGTTGTCATCTGCTGGGACATAGAAGTCAATATTGCCATCTGCTGGGCAAATTGTTCGGCCATCTCCTGTCTAAGCTCAGCTGCAATCTCCTGTGTTAGCCGTGCTCTATCTGCATCAACATCCCTGTGGGATTGGTGTGAAGATGAACTATGGTATTGGCGAATGCCGATACCCCATCCAACACCAATGACACGGCCCAGATGGTCTGGTTTACCGATGGCAGCAGCTAAGATATCATCGCGTCCTCTAGGAACAAAGGTTCCTTAGGTTACCTGCTCGTCCAAGGTATCCTATCACATATAAAATATCAGGTCACATTACAATTCGGTAACAATCTTAAAATGACAATTACAATTCAAACTATACTTACAATCTTCTCAGCTACTTGGCGGGCCTCCTCAGATGTATATTGTCCCGTTTTTCTTTGTCGGGCCCTCTTCCATTCATGATGGCGTGGGGGTGGAGGTGGATCAACAACCTCTGGACGATTTTAAGCGTTAGGATCCGCCTGAGATACTGCTTCCTGGCGTGCTTTCTTTCCTTCTTCCACCATTATCTGACCAAGCTTTTTATATCCCCCACGAGACATGACATGGGGGTAGACATTCTTGCTTTGGTTTTCCTGCCCCTTTTTCCTCTTCTCCTGTTATAAATAGAAGACAATTAAATTACATAAGTAAATAAAATTAATGAAATTACATAAATTTAGAGACAAATCAAATAAGTTAACCTGAAAGCCGGGATCATGTCGGCTCTGAACAAAGCGATCCCACGTCGCCTGGTCAAGAAACGGGTACACCTCAAGTGGGTTCTTTTCACATGTTGGATTGAATACATAGTATCTGCCCAGGTCGACCTTAAAAGCCCTCCAACGCTCACCAGCATACTTTAACAAATGCTTCTTCATAACCATCGTATCCGGTATGTCAAAGGTGAGTTGTATTAAGACCAAAAGAATCAACGAATTACTATATGATATTAGTAAGATTAAAATAAAGTAGATACAGACAAACACATGACGTAAAAGTATAGATACCAGAATACTCTCCCATATCTGATCATTCACGTCCGCCGGTACATCTTTCCAATTATCAATGAGTATACTAGGCCCGCTCCTAGCAAGGGTCGCCACAAAACTGTTAAACTGCTCTGCCATTGGCCCAATAGGATTGAGGTTATTATCAAAGTCCATTATTATCCTTTGATTTGAACCACGGTTGGCAGTCAAATTCCTCATTCGTGTGGCACGTCTACCCTTTCTACCCGTAGACGGGGTCTCTGACCCACTGCATAAAGGAGGGATATCCTCACGATCAGCCATGTGTACATGTTTAAACAAAAAAAAACTTGTTAGTATGTCAGGATAAATATCAAACATAACTTTTAAATATCGATCAACGTACGTAAACATAACTTATAAATATCAACGTAAACATATAATATGCCTTTAAACATAACTCAAACTAAACTTACTTTGTGGTCAATTAGTAAAGTTCTCCCATAACCCTTCTTGGTGATCATTACAAGTAGCATGTACATCATCCACTTCATTTTCCTCATTGAAATTAGGCACTCGTGTTGAGAAAGAAGGAGTATCAGAAATATCAAGAGTTGAATCTTGATTTCCCTCACTACCATTATACATGTTTTTTCCCTGGAGAACCACTGACCACCTTTTGTTAGAAGGATCACGGATATAAAACACTTGTTTTGTTTGGGATGCCATGATGAAAGGCTCCTCTTTATTTCCTACCTTATTAAGGTCCACCAACTTGAATCCTAACTCATCGGTTTGCACACCATTGTTACTGTCGACCCACTAACATTTAAAATCAGGTACTCTAAACTTCGTGTAATCAACCTCCCATATCTCTTCAATGATTCAAAAGTATGAAACGGATGCCATAACAGGGTTTTTATCTTTCGAACTAGAGAAATGCATGGACTCAACAACGACCATAACCCCACTGTTTTGCATAGTACTTTTGTCATCCTTGGACTTTGTATAGAAGGAAAACTTATTGATATCGTACCCACTCCAGAATATGACATCAAAGTTAGGCCCCTGTGCTAGCCATTTTAATGTATCAGAAGCAATACCACCCTTTGCAATTTTTTCTTTAAACCAGTTCAAGAAAGTCTTGTTATGCTTGTTCAAACACCATTTTTCATTCATTCTAGGGTAAGTTTCATTGATGATGCTTTTATGCACACATAAGTATGGTTCAACCTCATCAGTGTTATTCAATATATACAAATATGCTTGAAGCACTTCCTCCCGATCCATTCTCTTAACAGTGATACCTCGTGTACCCTTACCATCATATCTTCCTTCGTGATCGAGACTTGGAAGCCCTACAGGTTCCGCTTCTGACATGTAGTATGTACAAAACTCAATAGCTTCTTCTGCAACATACCTTTCAACAATAGATGCTTCGGGATGGTGTGGATTTTTCATATATCCTTTCAAGATCTTCATGTATCGCTCAACCGGGTACATCCACCTTAAATAAACGGGGCCGCACAATCTAATCTCCCTCACTATATGAACAATCAAATGAACCATGATGTCAAAAAATGAAGGTGGAAAATACATCTCCAATTGGCACAAGATAATGGCTGCCTCATTTTCCAAGTCATCCAACTTTTTAGTGTCAATGACCTTGCTACATATAGCATTGAAGAATAAGCATAACCTAGTAATGGCATGTCTGATTTTTTTAGGCAATATGTCACGAATGGCCACCGGTAGTAGTTGTTGCATCAAGACATGACAATCATGAGACTTTAAGCCAACTAATTTGAGATCTTTCATTGAGACAAGTCTTTTGATATTTGAAGAGTAACCCTGTGGCACTTTGACTCCCCGTAGACATTCACAGAAACTTCTTCTCTCTTTTTTTGATAAAGTATGACATGCTGGGGGCAAATAAGTCTTCTTATCCCCCACTTTAAGTGGAGATAACTACTCTCGTATACCCATCACAACTAGATCCAGACGAGCATTCACACCATCCTTTGTCTTTCCTTGAATGTTGAGAAGCGTTCCGATTAAACTGTCACACACATTTTTCTTCACATGCATAACATCAATACAATGTCTTACATCAAGCTTGCACCAATATGGAAGATCAAAGAAGATCGACCTCTTCTTCCATATTTTCTTCTCAGTAGCCTTCTTCTGGGTCTTCCCATAGATAACATTACTGTTGTTCACCCTTTCATAAACTTGCTCTCCAGTCAAGGCCACCAGAGCAATTTAATTCTCCGGAAGTCCATTGAAACTTTTATCAATCTACGATAAGGATGATTACGTCAGAGAAATCTACGATGCCCAAGGTAAACCGTCTTCCTTCCATGTTGCAGTTGATGGTAACATGTGCCTTCTTCACATATTGGACATGCTTTATGCCTCTTAACACTATACCCACACAGGTTCCCGTATGCTGGAAAGTCATTGATGGTGCAAAATAACATGGCACGCAATCTGAATGTCTCACGTCAATACCCGTCGATCACATCAACGCCTTCATCCCACAACATTCTTAAGTCTTCAATCAAGGGACTCAGATAAACATCAATATCATTTCCTGACTGTTTAGGACCCGAAATCATCATACTTAACATAATGTATTTGCGCTTCATGCACAACGAAGGAGACAGATTCTAAATTACCGGGAGAACAGGCCATGAACTATGAATACTACATAAGTTTCCATATGGATTCATTCCATCGGTAGCAAGTCCAAGCCTGAGGTTTCTGGACTCGTTGCCGAAATCCAGAAACAAACTATCAATTCTCTTCCATTGCAAAGAATCGGCCGGATGCCGAAGCTGTCCATCAGACTTCCTCTCATTTGCATGCCATCTAATGTTCTTTGCGTCATTTACATTAGCAAACAATCACTTGAACCGCGGAATCACAGTAAGATACCATAACACCTTCGCAAGAGGACCTTTGGTGACCACATCACAACTAGAATCACCATCCTTCACTTTGTAGCGTGATACCCCACACCTGGGGCACTCGTGCATCTCTTCAAACTCTTTCCTGCACAATATGCAATCATTAGGGCAAGCGTGTATTTTCTTATACTCCATACCCATCGGACACAATATCTTCTTCGCCTCATAGTTTCGAGATGGCAATGTGTTGCCTTCTGGAAGCACGTCTTTCAACAACTCAAGCAATTCAGTAAAGCTTTTATCGCTCCACCCATTTCTCGCCTTCACATTGAACAATCTTAACACCGCTGACAACCGTGTGAAATTAGTTCACCCCGGATACAAAGTCATTTCTGCATCACTACACAAAGTATCATACACATGTGTGCGCCGAAAAGACTCTTGCCCAACATCACGGATCATGTCCTCTAGTCCATCGTCCATTTCCACGTCATCAACTTCCTCTCTATCCGACACCCTTGGCCTGTCTAACGATTCACCATGACATATCCATTTTGTATAACTCTTGCAAATCCCCTCACAAATAAGATGATCACGTATCTCCTAAGCTTCTAGTCGTCTCTCATTCAAACAGTTAACATAAGGACAATAAAACCTTCCGTTACCACTATCAGGAGCATTTGTTTTTGCAAACTGTAGAAAATATTCCACTCCATTCTCATACTCATCACTTGTCCGTCTAGCATTCATCCAACCGCGATCCATGACTAAACCAATAACTTCGTACTTAGTCCAACATATTCATCAACCACTTCTTATGACAGGGTATGACCCTAAAAATAGTTTGAGCGTATTTTTTGGATTGGTGTTTGTGTTTGAGATGTTTTTCCATTTTTGTCTTGGCTTTACACTCTTGGAACAAAGGAAAAGGGCGAGTGACATTGGAGGGAATGAAAATAGAAACATAAAAAGGGTTATATTACACATCGGTTATTATAAAACCGATGTGGTTAATTTATTTTTCACATCGGTTATCCTGGAACCGATGTGGAAAGATAAAATTTTAAATTCTAATTTTTTTTTTATAATTTTATACATCGGTTATCTTTAAACCGATGTGGTTAATCAATACTTTACACATCGGCTCTAGAAAAACCGATGTTAAAAGATAAAATTCTAAATTTAAAATTTTTTTGTTTTACTTTTAAACATCGGTTAAATATAACCGATGTGGAAAATATTTACACATGGGTTAAATTCTAAACCGATGTGGAATACTTTGATTTTAATTTCAAAAATGCCACCGCCTTGTTTTACACATCGGTTTTACAGAAACCGATGTGGAAACTCCGATGTAAAAAGCATATTTTACACTAGTGACCAGATTCCTGACTTGACTCGGTCTGGTGCACCAGATTCCTGATTTAGCTCGGTGTGGTGCACCAAATTCCTGACTTGGCCTTGTCGGTGCGGACAGGAACCAAGGTTGCAAGGGTCTGGTGCACATGGAACTGACCGGTTGAAGGTGTTGGTGCCGGAAGATGGAGGTTCATTTTGGGTGGCTAGTGACTCGTGCACCGAGGTTGAAAATGTTACATTGCATCACTCGTGAGTCGTGCATGACCACCGTGCTCGGCACACGTTGCAGATGCACCGAGCACCGACGGGTAAATGTTGTGATACAAGCTTGAGATCATTCCCCTAACCCCCCATAGACTTTTTAGAAGGCGTGGTGGAAAATCAAACCTGTAAACCAGGGTCCACCACATGTTTAAGTATGCTAGTATTCCACTTTTCGGCTAAAAGTTCCCAAAACACCAACCCCTCAATGAAATGCAATGAAATTTGGAGGTAAAGCTGGAAATAATATAGCAAGAGTGCCTGTAAAAATTCAGGTCAAAATTCAATTTGTAGCCTAGGTTCCTTGTCGTCGAACTGTCATATATCCCTGATTTTGGTTGAAAAATCATAAAAAATCACAACATTCATGAAATGCCACGAAACTTTGTGGGCACCTTGGGAATATTATAAATAGTGTTCCTGCAAAAAATCAGCTCAAAATTGGATGGATAGACCTATTTTTCCATTTTTTGGGAATTGTTTCAGTTTTCCACTTTGAAAATTAAAAAAAAATATGGTATGGTGAAAAATTTTGTAAATTTTTCGACCCCTAGATCCCATTTCTATAAGCATTCCTGCAAAAAAATAGGTAAAAATTTGACCTCTATCTAGAAAAAAAAGAGTATGTCTCCCCAGTAAAAAGGATGTCTTGTGCTAGAAAATGGGCCTTTGCATATTATGCTATTATAGGGGGGGAAAGGTGCCAGCCTAACCCAGACCTGGTGCACCATGGGCCACCCCCCCCCCCCCCCCAACGCCCATGCAATGATCCCCAACATTGCAAATCAACCTTGCCCACGGCATGGTAGGTGACTAGATCGGGTCATCTTCCGACCGACTGACTCCGTGGGCCGGGGCGCCTGCGGGCCCGGGGAATGTCCGAGAGGTGGGCTCGGGGTGGGACCAGGAGGCGGGCGCATGGAAAAATAGGGGCATCGTATTGGACCCTTTTTGTGGGGATTTCCCATGGTGTGTTGAGGATTCGTGGGTGTGGCTCCTCGACCTTGGTTGTGGATGGACGTTGTGTTAGGTTATACCCTTCGGCGTGGATCAGCAACACGAAGGGACGCGTGATCTTCCGGATGTGACCAAGGTGGGGGTCCCCAACACCAAACCGGTTGAAGACGCACCGTAAAGGATCCTCGCAATGTGGTTGGCACCCGTTTTAAAAATGTTGGCTTTCGAAATTTTGTCAATTTTGTTTTTAAAAATGTTGGCTTTCGATTTTATCAATTTCGTGGGGGTACTCGATGGTGTGGCGAGGTTGTGGGTGCACCGTTCCTCGACCTTGGTTGTGGATGGACGTGGTGTTAGGTGATGATGCCTTCCGAGGCGCGGCCGAAGCACCACGAGACGGGTGATCGTCCTGAAGTGGCCTTGTAAGGGGTGCACAAACACTAGAACGACT
>CM061069.1:2526360-2541360 GCA_030762895.1 Sophora flavescens
CTAAATACTGGTGATAGACCCATAGCTAACAAGTACAGCGATGGAAAGATGAAAAGGACTTTGAAAAAAGAGTCAAAGAGAGCTTCAAATTGTTGGGAGGGAAGCGAATGGGGGCCGACGATGTGCCTCGGTCGGATGTAGAACAGCGAGAGCCGGTCTGCCAATCGACTCGGGGCATTGACCGACACAAATTGTGATGGTGGCCCAAGCCCGTGCTGTTGGCATGCTCGTGGAGACGTCATCATCGCAATTGTGGATGGCACCACGCGCCTGCTCGGCGTGCTTCGGCACCTGTGTGCTCCGGGTGTCGGCCTGTGGGCTCCTCATTCGGCCCGTCTTGAAACACGGACCAAGGAGTATGACATGTGTGCGAGCCAGCTGGCAAGTAAACCCGTAAGGCGCAAGGAAGCTGATTGGTGGGATCCCCTTGTGGGTTGCACCGCCGACTGACCCTAATCTTCTGTGAAGGGTTTGAGTGAGAGCATACCTGTCGGGACTCGAAAGATGGTGACCCTGGTGGAGACTCGCAGCGATACTGATGTGCAAATCGTTCGTCTGACTTGGGTATAGGGGCGAAAGACTAATCGAACTGTCTAGTAGATGGTTCCCTCCGAACTTTGCCTCAGGATAGCTGGAGCCCGCGGGCGAGTTCTATCAGGTAAAGCCAATGACTAGGGGCATCGGAGGCGCAACGCCCTCGACCTATTCTCAAACTTTAAATAGGTAGGACGATGCGGCTGCTCCGTTAAGCCATGCCACAGAATCGAGAGCTCCAAGTGGGTCATTTTTGGTAAGCAGAAGTTGCGATGCGGGATGAACCGGAAGCCAGGTTATGGTGCCCAACTGCGTGCTAACCTAGACCCCACAAAGGGTGTTGGTCGATTAAGACAGCATGATGGTGGTCATGGAAGTCGTAATCCGCTAAGGAGTGTGTAACAACTCACCTGCCGAATCAACTAACGCCGAAAATGGGCGCGACCTATACCCGACCGTCGGGGCAAGGTCTAGGCCCCGATGAGTAGGAGGGCGCGAGGGTCGCCACAAAACCCGGGTGCGAGCCTCGGTGGAGCGGTCGTCGGTGTAGATCTTGGTGGTAGTAGCAAATATTTAAATGAGAACTTTGAAGGCCGAAGAGGGGAAAGGTTCCATGTGAACGGCACTTGCACATGGGTTTGTCGATCCTAAGGGAGAAAGGTTAGTTTTACCCTGCTGATGACAGTGTACCAATAGTAATTAAACCTAGTACGAGAGGAACCATTGATTCGCACTTTGAAGACGACTTAAATACGCGATAGGGTATTGTAAGTGGCAGAGTGGCCTTGCTGCCACGATCCACTGAGATTCATCCCCAACCGCTTCAATTTGTCCCTCCACTCGCCCCACCCTTGGTTTGACCCAAGTCATCGAGGGGGTTATTGGGACCGTGACTCAAACAGTTGGTGGGTTGCCAACAAGTGTCGCGAGAAGCCAAGGAGCAGGGGACGATTGTCCGAGTGCATGTGAACGGGTCAAGGCACCCGATATGGTAACGTGTGACCGAGCCTTGGGTGCACGTGGACAAGTCCGGGGAGCCCGACCGTGGGTCACGTCAACGAGGGTCGAGTCCTGGTGCGGAAATCCAAGGAACCCAAGGAGCAAGGGTCGAGTCAACGAGTCCTGGTGCGGAAATCCCGGTTCCCGGTGCATGTGGTCGGTTCACGATCCTCGATATGGCTCATTCGGTGCGTAGTCCTTGTGCATCTGGCGCAGGTCCTCGATGCACGTGATGCCTGATCAGGCTCGGTGGGTGCGGTCGGGAACCAAGGATGCATGGGTCTGGTGCACAGGGTACATGTCCCCGGTGTGGTTGAAAAATCATGAAAAATCTCCACCTTCATGAAAAGCCACGAGACATTGGAGGAACCTTCGAGATAACATTCTTAGCGTGCCTGCAAAAAAAACAGCTCAAAATTCAATTTGTAGCTTAGTTTCCTTGTATCCAAATTGTTGCATATCCCTGATTTCGGTTGAAAATTCATGAAAAATCAACACCTTCATGAAATGCCATGAAAGTTGGTGTAAACCTTGGGAATATTATAAGTATGGTGCCTGCAAAAAATCAGCTCAAAATTTGGTGGCTAGACCCATTTTCCAATTTTTGGGAATTGATTCCGTTTTCCACTTTGAAAATTGATAAAAACAAATGGTAAGGTGAAAAATTCTGTAAATTTTTCATCCCCTAGCTCCTATTTCTATAAGTATCCCAACAAAAAATCAGACCAAAATTCGACCTCTTGCTTGGAAAAAAAGAGTACGTCTCCCCAGCAAAAAGGATGTCTTGTGCTGGAAAATCATGAAAAATCACCACCTTCATGAAATGCCACGAAACATGGTGGAAACCTTGGGAATATTACAAGTATGGTGCCTGCAAAAAATCAGCTCAAAATTCGATGGCTAGACCCATTTTCCATTTTTTGGAAATTGTTTCGGTTTTCCACTTTGAAAATTGATATAAAAAAATGGTAAGGTGAAAAATTTTGTAAATTTTTCGTCCCCTATCTCCCATTTTTATAAGCATCCCTACAAAAAATAAGGCCAAAATTCAACCTCTAGCTTGGAAAAAAAGAGTATATCTCCCCAGCAAAAATGATGTCTTGTGCTGGAAAATTGGTCTTTGCATATTATGCAATTATATGGGGGGAGGTGCCTGGCTATTATATATATTATATATTATATATATAGTAGTAGTAGTTGTTGTTGTAGTTGTAGTTGTTATCTCGGTGACAGCTAACTCCAACCACCGCTTAGATCGGCCTCGGTCGGTGCACGTGATGCCCGATCTGGCTCGGTCGTTGCGGAAAGGAACCAAGGGAACGAAGGAATGGTGCACCGGGCACGGGTCCCCGGGTGCACCAGGTGCCGGATCTGGCTCGGTCGGTGCGGAAAGGAACCAAGGGAACGAGGGAATGGTGCACCGGGCACGGGTCCCCGGGTGCACCAGATTCATGGTTTGGCTCGGTGTGGTGCACCAGATTCCTGACATGGCTCGGTCTGGTGCACCAGATTCCTGATTTGGCTCGGTGTGGTGCACCAGATTCATGACTTGGCGCGGTCTAGAGCACCGGTCTGGTGCACCTGATTCATGGTTTGGCTCCGTCTGGTGCACCAGATTCATGACTTGATCCGGTGTGGTGCACCAGATTCATGATTTGGCTCGGTGTGGTGCACCAGATTCCTGACTTGGCCCGGTCTGGTGCACCAGATTCCTGATTTGGCTCGGTGTGGTGCACCAGATTCATGACTTGGCGCGGTCTAGAGCACCGGTCTGGTGCACCTGATTCATGGTTTGGCTCCGTCTGTTGGTAGTGGCTACGGTCTCAAGAGGGGGGGGGGGGTGAATTGAGATATTGAAAACTTATTCAACAATTTAAAGTAAAATAGTGTTTCTTTTAAAGAAAATTGGTTTTAACTCAATTTTAATTCCCAAGAATTAGGTTATGGAACAAGTAATGATGACAAGAAGAATTATAAGTAGTAACAACAGAATTTAACACAGATTGCATATTTAGAGATTCAAGTTTAACAAGTATCCAGTTTAGGGATTAGAAGAACACACAAACCGATTTATCCTGGTTCGGCTACCTCCTCTAGTAAGCCTACATCCAGTCCCACACCTCTGTGGATTTCTTCACTATAATCAGCAATTACACAATTCTAATTACAGCAAAACAAGGATACCCTCCTTGCTTGAAAAATCTCCAGAAAGCACACTAGCTTTCTTTACCCAAGGATCCCTCCTATCCTTGTTGAACCCTAAGAGATACCCTCTCTTAGTCACTCTAATTCACAAAAAGAATTGAGTAGAAGCAAGACTCTAAAAGCCTGATAATACAAATTGAAGTTCTAACTATGACACTTTTCCCAGAGATAAAGCACTTTGTTTCACAATCAGTATGAGTTGCATTTTTGTATATGTGTTGTTGTTGTGGAAAAGTGTTCCTTTGATCCCTCTTTATATATAAGACAGATTATAGCCGTTGGGATCATTTAAGACAGATTTGGATCTGATTTAACAAAATCTACTTTCTTGATTCTTGATCTCAGAATGTGATTTTGTTTGATCTTTGTAGAGATTGCGTCCTTCTTGAGATATAACTGTTTCCATCTGAAAGGATAGCCAAGTCTTTTTTTTTTTTGAAGAGTAATTAATCAGTGTTTATTTGAAGAGAAAAATATCCGCGTTTATTTGAAGAGAAAAATATTCGCGTCCATTTGCCACGTCAGCAAACGAGAGTATTAGCTCAAGGTTATTGGATGGGCTCCAACTGGTAGACGGGCTTTATATATCATGTAAGTGGACGGAGCTTCTAATTTAGCATGTATCATTAGTAGACGAGCTCTCAAAGTGTTACTATCTGTAGACGCGGGCTCTTGTTACTTTCAGTGGACGAGCTCTTCTTTTTCTTCAGTGGACGCGTGCTTCTTTTACATCAGTGGACGCGTGCTTCTTTTACATCAATGGACGCGTGCTTCTTTTACATCAGTGGGCGCGTGCTCCAAGTGCCACATCAGCAGACGAGAACTTTTGTTTCCTTAGTGGACGTGCTTCATGTGCCACGTCAGCAGACGAGATCTTCTGTTTCCTTCAATGGACGCACTTCTGTGCCTCGTCAGCAGACGAGATCTTCTGTTTCTTTCAGTGGATGCGCTTCTGTGCCACATCACCAGACAAGATCTTTTGTTTTCTTAGTGGACGTGCTTCTTGTGCTCTTTCAGTGGACGACAGCTTTTTACTTTGTTGTTCCTTTAGCGGACGCGCTTTCTTTGTTCTTTCAATGGACATCAACTTTTTACTTTGTTGTACTTTAGTGGACGCACTTTCTTTGTTCTTTCAATGGACGTCAGATTTTTACTTTGTTGTACTTTAGTGATCTTGCATGTAATTTAACATGAAATGAGTACGTAGTCAAAATTAAAAATCTTATGCAAAATACACTTTGTTTGTCATACATCAAAACATGAATGAGGGCTTAGTCTTACAAACTTCCCCTTTTTGATTATGACAAACCTTACCATACTTAACCTTAGTTATTAAGAAATCAGAGTGCATCTATTCAGTAAGCATGGTTCTTGAGTTATTTTCGTCCTCCCCCTGTGTCATTGATATCTTTCAAAAGATCCACTGTTATCATATCATTATCAGAAAAAAAATTATCTTGCATTTATTACAAGTTCAAGTATGTCTTTTCAAAGCAGTTCATACTTAGGTATCAGAGTAAAAAATTTACATATTAGAGAAAAAAAATTTACAGCAAATGCATGGTTCATCTTTATGGTTCATATTTCTCCCCCTTTGTTAGAGAAATGTAAATTAAAAAATTTGCATATTAGAAAATGCATGGTTCATTTTTATGGTTCATATTTCTCAGATGTATGGTTCATCTTTCTAGTTCATCTCAGATGTATGGTTCATCTTTCTCATTCATCTTAGATGTATGGTTCATCTTTCTCCCCCTTTGTCATTATCAAAAAGAAACTATGGAGAATATTGAAATCTATCTCAATAAACAGTCTTGCATTCATTGATACTAAGGCATTTCAGAACTTATGCAATACATCAAAACATCCAAAATACCAAAAAAAAAATTTACAGACACCTAAGGACGCTTAGCATCTTGCCAATGTCCTTCATAATTTTCAGCAACTTGTTCTGCCTTGCGTGCCATCTGTTATTAGTTATTTTGAGGATCAATTATGCCAAGTTCCCTTCTTATAAAGAAGAAACTCTCCTTATTTAGTGGTTTGGTGAATATATTAGCTAATTGCTTAGTTGTATCTATATGTTCAATCACAACAAAGCCATTTTGAATATGATCCCTGATAAAATGATGTCTAATTTCAATATGCTTGGTTCTTGAGTGCATAACTGGGTTCTTTGTTAGATTTATTGCACTAGTGTTATCACATTTTATTGGTATATGATCCAGATAAACGCCATAGTCAATTAATTGTTGTTTCATCCATAGGATTTGAGCACAACAACTCCCAGCTGCAACATATTCTACTTCAGCTTTGGATAAGGCCACACTAGTTTACTTTTTACTATTAATGTGCAAGTGGATCCCTTGGGATACCACAGCCCCATTTCTTTTGTTCCTAAGAGGTACTTCATGATTCTTTTAACTGCAGTAAGATGTGATTCTTTAGGATTAGCTTGATACCTTGCACACATACACACACAGAACATTATATCTGGTCTACTAGCAGTGAGATAAAGTAAGGATCCGATAATACCTCAATACTTGGATACATCTATAGATTTACCATGTTCATCTTTGTCCAAGTAGCAGACTGGACTCATTGGTGTTGCCATTTCCTTTGCGCTTTCGATTCCAAACTTCTTTAGTAGTTCCTTGCAATACTTTGTTTGGCTTATAAAGGTTCCATCTTGGCATTGTTTAATTTGAAATCCAAGATAGAAGGTAAGCTCTCCTATCATGGACATTTCAAATTCACTTTGCATTAGTTCACCAAATTCCTTGCATAAAGACTCATTAGTAGCACCAAAAATAATGTCATCAACTTATATTTGAACAAGTAAGATATTGTGTGCTTTTGTTTTAGTAAATATTGTATTATCAACTTTTCCTCTTTTAAAGCCTTTCTATAGGAGAAAATTGCTTAACCTCTCATACCAAGCTCTAGGAGCTTGCTTGAGTCCATAGAGGGCTTTAGTCAGTTTATAGACATGATTTGGAAACTCACTATCAACAAAGCCAGGGGGTTGACTTACATATACTTCCTCTTGTATTATTCCATTTAAAAAGGCATTTTTCACATCCATTTGGTATAGTTTAAAGTTCATTATACAAGCATAGGCTAAGAGCATTCTTATGGCTTGTAATCTAGCTACGGGAGCATATGTTTCATCATAATCAATTCCTTCTTCTTGATTGTATCCTTTAGCTACTAGTTTAGCCTTGTTTCTAACTATTATTCCATTCTCATCCATTTTGTTTCTAAATACCCATTTAGTTCCGATTATTTGATTACTTTTGGGTTTTGGAGCTAAATCCCAAACTTTGTTCCTTTTAAATTTATTTAACTCCTCTTGCATTGTAATCATCCAATGTTCATCATTAATAGCATCATCAATACATTTTGGTTCTATTTGAGATACAAACGCCATAGTATTGCAAATATTCCTTAAAGAGTTTCTAGTGGTTACCCTTTGGTGATCTCACCAATGATATTGTCTAGGGGATGATTCTTTGAAGCTTGTCACTCCTTAGGAAGATTTTCTTATTGAAGTTCTGCTTGAGGTTCTTTATTGCTTTCTGCATCATCAAAAATGTCCTTTCCCAACCTTTTGGGGTTAGACTCATCAAATGTTATGTGAATAGATTCCTCTATTGATAAAGTACGCTTATTAAACACTCTATATGCTTTGCTAGTTAATGAATAACCTAGGAAAATACCCTCATCAGCTTTGGGATCAAATTTCCCAAGATTATCCTTGCCATTATTTAGCACAAAACATTTACAACCAAAGACATGAAAATGAGAAATGTTCGGTTTTCTTCCCTTGTAAAGTTCATATGGAGTTTTCTTCAAAATTGACCTTATTAGTACTCTATTTAAAACATAACATGCAGTTCTCACAGCATCAGCCCAAAAATACTTTGGTAAATTAGAGTTACTCAATATGGTTCTAGCAATTTCTTCAAGTGACCTATTTTTCCTCTCAACTACTCCATTTTGTTGTTGAGTTCTAGGTGCAGAAAAATTATGTTTTATACCATGTTCATCACAAAAGTTATCAAACTCATAATTTTGGAATTCTCCTCCATGGTCACTCCTAATTGAAACAATTTTCACGTCTTTCTCATTTTGAACAACCTTAGCCATTTTCTTAAAAGCTTTAAAAGCTTTATTCTTTTGTGCTAAGAAAAAGGTCCAAGTGAATCTGGAGAAGTCATCAACAATTACAAGAGCATAGAGATTTCCACCAAAGCTTTTTGTCTTAGAAGGTCCAAAAAGGTCCATGTGCAGTAATTGTAAGGGTCTACTAGTAGAAACAGTGTTTTTAGCCTTAAATGAGGTTTTCACTTGTTTACCCTTTTGGCGTGCATCACATAGGCCTTCTTTAACAAACTTTTTATTTGGTAAACCGATTACAAGTTCTTTGGAAATCAGTTTATTCAAGTGATCCATATGAATGTGAGCTATTCTCCTATGCCAAAGCCAATTTTCATCTTCTTTGGAAATTAAGCAACATGCATCATTGGAAATTAAGTTGTCTATGTCTAGTATATAGATGTTATTGATTCTATTTCCAATCAGTTTTATGTTATTATCATGAATAAATTCGATCATACACAAATTTGAGTTAAATTTTACCTTGTAGCATTTATCACATAATTGGCTTATACTTAGTAGATTGTGTTTGAGCCCTTCCACATAGAGAACATCCTCAATCTTGATTGCTGGAATTTTTCCTATTGTTCCAACACCAAGGATTCTTCCTTTGTTGTTGTCTCCATAGGTGACATTTCCTCTTTCCTTGGGAGTGAAAGATGTAAATTTTGTGATGTCTCCAGTCATGTGTTTGGAGCAGCCACTATCCAAAAACCAGCTTGAGGTTTTGGCCTTCAAACACACCTACAAAACAGATTCTTTTATGCTTTTCCTTTAGGTACGCAAATCTGTTTGGGCCCTTTAGTGTTAGTAGTAACATAAGTTCCTTTTGGAACCCAAATTTGTTTAATGCTAACATGAATGTTCTTTCTAAGTCTACAAGTAGCAGCTGTATGACCTTTCTTTAGACAATAATATCATTTAACAAAAGGACTAGATGAGGAAATGGGTGGAACAAAAACCTTTTTAAAAGATTTTTCATGTACCATTGGCTTATATCCAATTCCTGCTTTGTCATACACACCCTTCTGCTGTCCTAATATGGCATTCAAGATATCTCTACCCAAAGTGAACATAGATATAGTTGTATTCAGTTTTTCAACTTCCTTTTCTAGTGTAGTGCATTTGGTGCAAATTGAACTAGATGCAAGTAATTGTGAATTTTCAGTTTCTAGTTCTTTAAGCTATATTTGTAAAGATGCATTATCACTACATTCTTTTGCGATGGTCTTTCTAGAAGATTTAAGTTGTTTACCAATTTTAACATATTCTTCATGCAATTCATCGAAAGCATCTTGTAACTCATCATAGGTAGGAGATGAATCGTTTACCTCGGTTTCACTATCAATTTGATGATCTACCATGAGACAAAGGTTGGCTTCTTCATTTTCAGATTCACTACTAGTGGAATCCATATCATTTTCTTCCCAAGCTATGTATGCTCTTCTGGGCTTTCTTCCTTTCTTTTCTTTGCTGTCATTCTTCTCATACTTTTCTTTCTTTTGTAGCTTTGGACATTCATTTTTGTAGTGTCCAAGCTTTCCACATTCAAAGCATTTGATTGTTGAGGACGAGCTTTCACCTTTGTTCGTGTTCTTTTTGGTAGGAAAATTGAATTGCTTCTTGTTTCTATTCTTCTTGATGAATCTTTTAAATTTCCTCACAAGCAATCCCATGTATTATTCTTCGGATTCTTCACTTTCATCAAGGTGTTCATCTTCATCACTTTCTATTGATTCTTTGGAAATATGAGCCTTGAGTGAGAGTCCTTTCTTCTTTTTCTCCTTATCTTCATGATCTTTCAATCTATTTAGTTTCAATTCGTGTTCTTTCAACTTGCCAAATAGAGTAGCAATTTGCGTTGTGTCAAGATCCTTTGCTTCAGCAATTGCAGTAACTTTTGGCTGCCATTCACGACTCAAACATCTCATAATCTTGTTAAACTTTTTCTCATCTGTGATTGTGTGTCCGAGTCCTTCTAACTGGTTCACAATGTGTGTAAACCTCTTTTGCAGATCATCTATCTCCTCACCATTCTTCATGTGAAAGAGTTCATATTCATGGACTAGTGCATTCATCCTTGCTCTTTTCACACCGTTGGTTCCTTCATGAGTGAGTTGAAGAGTATCCCACATCTGCTTTGCCGTTTTGCAATTGGAGACCCTGAAAAACTCATCATAACTCAAAGCAACTGTTATAATATTCTTTGCTTTAGCATTATAACCAACTCTTCTTTTATCATCATCATTCCAGTCATCTTTTGGTTTAGATTGTTTATTTCCCTTAGCATCAAGAATAAATGGAGCATAGGGACCATTTTCAACAGTATTTAAAACATCTAAACCTGCAGCCTCAAGAAAGATAAGCATTCTTTCTTTCCAGTACATGTATTGGGAGCCATTAAAGGCAGGGGGTCTAGTGAGTAAAGCCCCATCACCCAGGATATCATTTGTAGCCATCTCTTGAAGCTGTTAAGCTTTGTAACAAGAGTTTTAGCCCGGATGCCAATTGTTGGTAGTGGCTACGATCTTAGGAGGGGGGGGGGGGGGGTGGGGTGGGTGAATTGAGATATTGAAAACTTATTCAACAATTTAAAGTAAAACAATGTTTCTTTTAAAGAAAATTGGTTTTCACTAAATTTTAATTCCCAAGAATTAGGTTATGGAACAAGTAATGATGACAAGAAGAATTATAAGTAGTAACATCAGATTTTAACACAGATTGCAGATTTAAAGATTCAAGTTTAACAAGTATATGAAGTTTAGGGATTAGAAGAACACACAAACCGATTTATCCTGGTTCGGCTACCACCTCTGCTAAGCCTACATCCAGTCCCACACCTATGTGGATTTCTTCACTATAATCAGCAATTACACAATTCTAATTACAGCAACACAAGGATACCCTCCTTGCATGAAAAATCTCCAGAAAGCACACTAGCTTTCTTTACCCAAGTATACCTTCTATCCTTGTTGAACCCTAAGAGATACCCTCTCTTAGTCACTCTAATTCACAAAAAGAATTGAGTAGAAGCAAGACTCTAAAAGCATGATAATACAAATTGAAGTTCTAACTATCACATTTTTCTCAAAGATAAAGCACTTTGTTTCACAATCAGCATGAGTTGCGTTTTTGTATATGTGTTGTTGTTGTGGAAAAGTGTTCCTTTGATCCCTCTTTATATAGAAGACAGATTATAGTCGTTGGGATCATTTAAGACAGATTTGGATCTGATTTAACAAAATCTGCTTTCTTGATTCTTGATCTCAAATTGTGATTCTGTTTGATCTTTGTAGAGATTACGTCCTTCTTGAGATATAACTATTTCCATCTGAAAGGATAGCCAAGTCTTTTTTTTCGAAGAGTAATTAATCTGTGTTTATTTGAAGAGAAAAATATCCGCATTTATTTGAAGAAAAAAATATCCGCGTCCATTTGCCACGTCAGCAGACAGGACTATTAGCTCAAGGTTATTGGACGGGCTCCAACTGGTAGACGGGCTTTATATATCATGTAAGTGGACGGAGTTTCTAATTTAGCGTGTATCATTAGTAGACGAGCTCTCCAATGGTTACTATCAGTAGACACGCGCTCTTGTTACTTTCAGTGGACGAGCTCTCCTTTTTCTTCAATGGATGCGTGCTTCTATTACATCTGTGGACGCGTGCTCCAAGTGAACATCAGCAGACGAGATCTTCTGTTTAATTAGTAGACGACAGCTTTTTACTTTGTTGTTCCTTTAGTGGACGCGCTTTCTTTGTTCTTTCAATGGACATCAGCTTTTTACTTTGTTGTACTTTAGTGGACGGGCTTTCTTTGTTCTTTCCATGGACGTCAGCTTTTTACTTTGTTGTACTTTAGTGATCTTGCATGTAATTTAACACGAAATGAGTACGTAGTCAAAATTAAAAACCTTATGCAAAATACACTTTGTTTGTCATACATCAAAACATGAATGAGGGCTTAGTCTTACAGCTCCGTTTGGTGCACCAGATTCATGACTTGATCCGGTGTGGTGCACCAGATTCATGATTTGGCTCGGTGTGGTGCACCAGATTCCAGACTTGGCTCAGTCCGGTGCACCAGATTCATGACTTGGCTCGGTCTGGTGCACCAGATTCCTGACTTGGCTCGGTGTGGTGCACCAGATTCCTGGTTTGGCTCGGTGTGGTGTACCACATTCCTGACTTGGCTCGGTGTGGTGCACCTGATTCCTGACTTGGCTCGGTCTGGTGTACCAGATTCCTGACTTGGCTCGGTGTGGTTCCCCAGATTCATGACTTGGCTCGGTGTGGTGCACCAAATTCCTGACTTGGCTCGGTCTGGTGTACCCGATTCCTGACTTGGCTCGTTGTGGTGCACCGGATTCATGATTTGGCTCTGTCTGGTGCACCAGATTCCTGACTTGGTTCGGTCTAGTGCACCAGATTCCTGACTTGGCTCAATGTGGTGCACCAGATTCATGATTTGGCTCGGTCTGGTGCACCAAATTCCTGACTTGGCTTGATCCGGTGCACCAGATTCCTGACTTGGCTCGGTGTGGTGCACCAGATTCAAGATTTGGGTCGGTCTGGTGCACCAGATTCCTGACTTGGCTCGGTCTGGTGCACCAGATTGCTCATTTGGCTCGGTGTGGTGCACCAGATTCCTGACTTGGCTCGGTCGGTGCGGACAGGAACCAAGGTTGCAAGTGTCTGGTGCACATGGCACTGATCGGTTGGAGGTGTTGGTGCCAGAAGATTGAGGTTCATTTTGGGTGGCTAGTGACTCGGGCACCGAGGTTGAAAGTGTTACATTGCATCACCTGTGACTCGTGCATGATCACCGTGCTCGGCAAACGTCGCAGGTGCACCGAGCACCGACAGGAAAATGTTGTGATACAAGCTTGAGAGAAGTCCCCTGACCCCCCTATACTTTTTAGAAGGCGTGGTGGAAAAGCAAACCTGTAAACCAGGGTCCACCACATGTGTAAGTATGCTAGTATACCACATTTCGGCTAAAAGTTCCCAAAACTCCAACCCCTCAATGAAATACAACGAAATTTGAAGGTAAAGCTGAAAATAATATAGCAACAGTTCCTACAAAAATTCAGGTCAAAATTCAATTTGTAGCCTAGGTTCCTTGTCTTCGAACTGTCGCATATCCCTGATTTCGGTTGAAAAATCATAAAAAAACACAACCTTCATGAAATACCACAAAACTTTGTGGGCACCTTGGGAATATTATAAGTAGTGTGCCTACAAAAAATTAGCTCAAAATTCGATGGCTAGACCCATTTTCCGTTTTTTGGGAATTGTTTCGGTTTTCCACTTTGAAAATTTATTTTTTTTTAAAATGGTATGGTGAAAACTTCTGTAAATTTTTCGTCCCCTAGATCCCATTTTTATAAGCATTCCTGCAAAAAATCGGGCCAAAATTCGACCTCTAGCTTGGAAAAAAAGAGTATGTCTCCCCATCAAAAAGGATGTCTTGTGCTGGTAAATGGGTCTTTGCATATTATGCTATTATAGGGGGGAGGTGCCAGCCTGACCCTGACCTGGTGCACCATGGTCCACCCCCCCAACGCCCGTGCAATGATCCCCAACATTGCACATCGACCTTGCCCACGGCATGGTAGGTGACTCGGTTGGGTCATCTTCCGACCGACCAACTTCGTGGGCCGGGGCATGGGAGGGCCCCGGGCGTGCCCGAGAGGTGGGCCCGGTGCGGGACCAGGAGGCGGGCGTGGGAAAAAATATGGGCATCGGATTGGACCGTTTTTGTGGGGATTTTCCATGGTGTGTTAAGGATTCATGGGTGTGGCTCCTCGACCTTGGTTGTGGATGGACGTTGTGTTAGGTTATGCCCTTTGGGACGGATCCGCAACACGAAGGGATGCGTGATCTTCTGGATGTGACCAAGGTGGGGGTCCCCAACACCAAACCGATTGAAGGCGCACCGTAAAGGATACTCGCAATGTGGCTGGCACCCATTTTAAAAATGTTGGCTTTCGAAATTTTGTCAATTTCGTTTTTAAAAATGTTGTCTTTCGATTTTATCAATTTCGTGGGGTAGTCGATGGTGTGGCGAGGTTGTGGGTGCGCCGTTCCCCGACCATGGTTGTGGATGGACGTGGTGTTAGGTGATGATGCCTTCCGAGGCGGAACCGAAGCACCAAGAGACCGGTGATCGTCCTGAAGTGGCCTTGTATGGGGTGCTCAAACACCAGATCGGCTGAAGGTGCATTGGAAAGGATCCTTACGATGTTGTTGGTTTTTAAAAATGTTGGCTTTCGAAATTTATCAATTTTTGTGGGGTACGCGATGGTGTGGCGAGGCTATGGGTGCGCGGTTCCTCGACCTTGGTTGTGGATGGACGTGGTGTTAGGTGATACCTTCCAGGACGGAGCCGAAGCACCAAGGGACGGGTGATCGTCTTGAAGTGGCCTTGTAAGGGGTGCTCAAACACCAGATCGACAGAAGGCGCATCGGAAAGGATCCTCGCGCTATTGTTGGTTTTTAAAAATGTTGACTTTCGATATTTATCAATTTTGTGGGGTACTCGATGGTGTGGCTAGGCTGTGGGCGTGCGGCACCTCGACATTGGTTGTGGATGGACGTGGTGTTAGGTGATACCTTCCGGGGCAGAGCCGAAGCACCAAGAGACGGGTGATCATCCTGAAGTGGCCTTGTTAAGGGTGCCCAACACCAGATCAGCTGAGGCTCATCGGAAAGGATCCTCGCGATGTTTTTTGTTTTTAAAAATGTTGGCTTTCGATATTTATCAATTTCGTGTGGTTCTTGATGGTGTGGCGAGGTTGTGGGTACCCGGCTCCTCGACCTTGGTTGTGGATGGACGTGGTGTTAGGTGATGCCTTTCGGGGCGGAACCGAAGCACCAAGAGACGGGTGATCGTCCTGAAGTGGCCTTGTTAGGGGTGCCCAACACCAGATCGGACAAAGGCTCATCGTAAGGGATCTTCGCGATGTTTTTGGTTTTTAAAAAATGTTGGCTTTCAATATTTATCAATTTTGTGGGGTACCCGATGGTGTGGCGAGGTTGTGGGTGCGTGCCTCCTCGACCTTGGTTGTTGATGGACGTGGTGTTAGGTGATGCCTTCCGGGGC
>CM061069.1:2548860-2561360 GCA_030762895.1 Sophora flavescens
TCAAGCATTTAGGATCCGTTAGAGACATTCTCTCAGATGTTGGCTTCAAGCAGAACTTCATTAAATGCAATAGAGTCATTCTGAGCACCCATTAATGCAATAGA
The DNA here is from genome assembly GCA_030762895.1 of Sophora flavescens. Classification (NCBI taxonomy): domain Eukaryota; kingdom Viridiplantae; phylum Streptophyta; class Magnoliopsida; order Fabales; family Fabaceae; genus Sophora; species Sophora flavescens. Next base: position 2,548,965 of record CM061069.1, read on the forward strand.
GTCGTTCTGAGAAGCCATTAATGCAATAGGAACATTGGTTGTACTCTAACATGTAGGATCATGGCTTTATGCATCGAGATACATCCATGTCAGAGTTGGGCAGAGAGATTTTTGTACTTTGCTGAGTACACACCCCTTTTTGTGGAATAAAGCATGTTGGAAGCATTCTTTTAGATTATCCAAGGTTGCTTGAGAGAGTAGTCTTCTGACTTTTCTTGATAATCGTGAAACTGAGTAGGAGAGAAGGCTTCAAGTCTCTTTCTGATTCTTGAACTAAGATTCTGAAAATCCTTAGAGAATTTGCATTCCTAAGATAAGTGCTTCCATCTTGAAAATAATCACGTCTATCTAGTCATTTGAGTTCTCATTCGGGCTAGTAGACGAGCTCCATATTAAGGACTTAGCAAGTCCAAAGACTAGTGGACGAGCGCTTCTGTCACCTTTAGTGGACGAGCACTTCTATTACTCTAGTGGACGAGAGCCTCTTTTACTTTAGTGGACGAGAGTCTCTGTTACTCTAGTGGACGATGACTTCTGTTACTCTAGTGGACGAGAGTCTGTTACTTTAGTGCACGGGAGTCTCTGTTACTTTAGTGGACGAGAGTCTCTGTTACTCTAGTGGACGAGAGCTTCTGTTACTTTACTGGACGAGAGTCTTAGTTAGTCTGGTGGATGAGAGTCTTAGTTACTCTGGTGGACGAGAGTCTTAGTTACTATGGTGGACGAGAGTCTTAGTTACAATGGTGGACGAGAGTCTTTTGCCACGTCATTGGACGGATACAATTTGACCTTAATGGACGCGTTGTTCTGATACTTTAATGGACGCGCTGTTCTGATACTTTAATGGACGCGTTGTTCTGATACTTTAAGTAGACGCGGTCTTCTGTTATTTTTAATAGATGCGGCCTTCTGATACTTTTAGTGGACGCGGCCTTCTGATACTTTTAATGGACGCGGGTTTCTTTCTCTTGCGTTTTGGACGTGCGCTTCAAACATTTGGGATGGACGTGAGCTTCAATCTTCAAACATTTGCGACGGACTTGAGCTTCAATCACTACAGTGCTGGACGGATGATTCTATTTCTTAATCTGCACACTCGATAGATAGGATAGCAACCAATATGAAGGTTAATTAAATCATTAACTAATGTTTAGTATCATCAAAACTTAGGGAAATGCACATCAGACATTTTAGAGACTTAACAATCTCCCCCTTTTTTGATGATGACAAACATTGAGATGATTTAATGAACCTCGGAAAATATCAACAAAGAAAATAGCATATATAGACAGGTTGAATTTTCTTAAGTGAACAGGTCATATCATATTCATTCTCCCATTCTATTTCTCCCACCATTCTCCCTATTCATTTCTCCCTTTCTCCCCCTTTTGTCAACATAAAAAGAAAGGGTTATCAAGTTTTATTTATGAGATATGTTAAAGGCAAGATAACATGTTAAGAAAATCATAGTAATGCAGCAATCATATTAGACATATTCCACTTAAATTATTGTATCATTACTCCCCCCGAACTAATGATTAGTTGAAAGAACATGTATATAGGAGTAATGACAGATTTAGCATAGACTCGTTAACATTCATACATGTCATTCAACAATGCAATGCATGTTTAGATTATCTCTAATAAATAAAAACCTTTCTTCTGCGAGGGTTTTAGTTAAAATATCAACCCATTGATTTTCAGTTTTAACAAAATTAATATCAAAGATGCCTTTTTGAACACAATCCCTAATGAAATGATGTTTGATTTCAATATGCTTAGCCTTAGAATGCTGAATTGGATTTTTAGTTAAGCATATAGCACTGGAATTATCACACCATACAGATATGTTATGTTCATAAATAGAGTAATCCTCAAGTTGATGTTTTACTCATAAGAGTTGGGAGCAGCAACTAGCAGCAGAGATGTATTCTGCTTCAGGAGTAGACAAGGCAATGGTTGTCTGCCTCTTGCTTGACCATGATACTAAACTTGCTCCAATGAAGTGACGTCCTCCACTAGTGCTTTTTCTTTCTAATATGTCTCCAGCAAAGTCAGCATCACAATATCCCACTAATATGTATTCTTTTGATCTTAAATACAGCAAACCAAGATTAGTAGTTCCAAGCAAATATCTAAATATTCTTTTTACAGCCTTAAGATGAGATTCTCTAGGATCAGATTGGAATCTAGCACACATACAGACACTAAATTGAATGTCAGGTCTGCTTGAAGTTAAGTACAGTAGAGAGCCAATCATACCTCTGTAGACAGTTTGATATACCTTTTTACTTCATCATCTTTGCTTAGTTTTGCATTGGGTTGCATAGGGGTTTTCATGAGCTTTGCATTTTCCATTTTGTATTTCTTGAGTATCTCCTTGGTATATTTTTGTTGATGAATGTAAATTCCATCACTTGCTTGCTTGATTTGTAATCCAAGGAAGAACTTCAATTCTCCCATCATGCTCATCTCAAATTCAGCTTGCATTAGACTTGAAAATTCCTTGAACAACTTTTCATTAGTTACTCCAAAAATAATATCATCAACATATATTTGAACTATAATAAAGTTCTCTTTAGAGCATTTTTGGAATAGAGTAGTGTCTACTTGTCCTCTAGTAAAACCATTATGCATGAGAAAAGAACTGAGTCTATCATACCATGCTCTAGGTGCGTGTTTCAAACCATATAATGCCTTTTTAAGTTTGAAAACGTGATCTGGTTTATCAGTATCCTCAAAACCAGGGGGTTGTTTAACATACACTTCTTTTTCAATTATATCATTTAGAAAAGCACTTTTTATACATCCATTTGAAACAGGGTAATTTGGTGTTGTGCAGCATATGACATTAAAATGTGTATGGCTTCTATTCTAGCTACAGGTGCAAAGGTTTCAGTATAATCAATACCTTCTTGTTGGTTATAGCCTTGAGCTACTAACCTTGCCTTATTTCTGACAACTTTACCATCTTCATCCAATTTGTTTCTGAAGACCCATCTTGTTCCAATAACCGATTTGTTTTTAGGCTTAGAGACAAGAGTCCAGACATCATTTCTAGTGAACTGGTTAAGTTCTTCTTGCATAGCAAGAATCCAGTTTTCATCCTCAAGAGCTTCTTCAATGCGTTTAGGCTCCAAATCTGAAATAAAGACCACATTGCTTGATTCTCTTAATGTGGATCTGGTTCTTACTCCTTCAGAAGGATTTCCAATAATAAGATCCTTAGGATGATGAGTGTTGAACTTCCAATCCCTTTTGAGATCATCATGAAGATCTTGACTTGTCTGCTGATTCGTTTGTTCCACTTGTCTTTCAGCCTCAGGCACAGGTTCTGTTTTGGTTAGATCGGGTTGTTGACTTTCTAGTTTGTTTATATCAAGACCTGCAAGATCATCTTCTAGATCTGATAGTTGTTTATCAGTCTTTAATCCATCATTGAATTTAACATGAACAAATTCTTCAATAATACAAGTTCTTGAATTGTAAACTCTAAAAGCCTTGGACTTTTCAAAATAACCTACGAAAATACATTTATCTACCTTAGAATCAAACTTTCCAAGATTATCTCTTGTATTCAGAATAAAACATTCACATCCAAAAGCATGAAAATAAGATTTGTTGGGGGTTTTTCCTTTCCACAATTCATAAGGAGTCCTTTTTAGAAAAGGCCTAATAAGTATTCTGTTTTGTAGATAGCAAGTAGTGTTTACAGCTTCTGCCCAGAAGTACTTAGGGAGATTATTTTGATTGAGCATAGATCTAGCCATCTCTTGCAGAGATCTGTTCTTTCTCTCAACCACTCCATTTTGCTGTGGAGTTCTAGGTGCAGAGAAATTGTGAGAGATTCCATTCTCCTCACAGAACTGTCTAAACTGCTCATTTTCAAATTCTCCCCCATGATCACTTCTAAGGGTAGAAATACAGAAACCCTGCTCATTTTGTACTCTTTTGCAGAATACTGAGAATGCCTTAAAAGACTCATCCTTGTGTGTTAGGAAGAGTACCCATGTGTATCTAGAATAGTCATCAACTATGACAAATCCATATTTTCTTCCAGTCAGGCTGGCAACACTAACCGGTCCAAACAGATCCATGTGTAACAACTGAAGAGGTCTAGAGGTTGATACTTGGTTTTTAGATTTGAAACTTGATTTTATCTGTTTACCTCTCTGACATACATCACACAAGACATCATTCTTAAAGCTAATATCAGGTAATCCTCTCACGAGATTATTCCTTTTTAATTCAGAAATTAGTTTCATACTAGCATGTCCTAGTTTCTTATGCCATAACCATCTCTCATCCTCTTTAGACATCAGATAGGTTGCACTTTGATTTGAGAGATCAGACGGTTCAATCTTATAAAGATTTTGTTACCTTTTAGCTGAAAAGAAGGTTTTGCCACTACAGTCTTTAACTATGCATACATCCTAGGTAAAGGAAACATCAAAACCACTATCACATAATTGACTTATGCTAAGCAGGTTGTGTCTTAATCCTTTAACCAAGAGAACATTAGATATAGAGGGAAGAGGGGGTTTACCACCAATAGTACCAATTCCTATAACCTTCCCTTTCTGTTCCCTCCGAAGGCAACGTGTCCTCCTTTCTTAAGTTGGAGGTCTAGGAACATAGAACTTTCTCCTGTCACATGTCGCGGGAAGCCACTGTCTAGGTACCACCAGTGGTGTTTTCTTTGTCTTGTTGAGGACATCTGCAACAAAAATTATTTGATCTTTAGGTACCCATATTTTTCTGGGTCCTTTTCTGTTAGTTCTAGGAGTCTGTGAGGACTTCCTTCACTTCTTATGGATACACTTAGACATAACATGCCCAGTTTTTCCACGGAAGTTACAAATAGGTGTTGATTTGGTTACAGTTGACTTAACAGATACTTTAGAAGCTTTAGTTGATACTTTATGATGTGTCTGATGGACATATCCAATACCTTCTTTGTTAAGAGAGTGCTTCTGACTACCAAGTAGCTTAGTCAAATTGTCTCTACCATTAACAAATTTGGTAAGATCAGAAGTGAGCTCTTCCACTTTCTATTGAAGTTTTTCAACTTCTTCAGATGGTGATGTTTCACTCGAGATCTTAGCTTTATTAGACATTTCAGTCTTCAGCTCACTGTTTTCTTTAGCCAGCTTCTCGCACTCTTGAGATTTCTGTTTATGCTCACTGGTGAGCTTTACATACTCTCTCTTGAGGGATTTGAAGGCTTTAGATAAGCAGTTGGATTCCTCCATCAACTCCTCATAGGCATCAAGTAATTCATCATAGTCAGGATGTACCTCATTGTCAGAGTTTGAGACAGTGTTGGCCATCAAACAGAGACTGGCTTCTTCCTCTGTTTCTTCATCAGAAGATGTTGACTCCAGATCCTTTCAAGTAGCCATCATTCCTTTCTTCTTCTTCTTGAATAATTTCTTAAAAGGGGCCTTCTTGAGTTGAGGACATTTAGCCTTGAAGTGACCGGGCTTCTTGCACTCATAGCAAACAATTGGACTTTTGTCTGTTGAAGTGGATCTTTGAAGTTCTTGTCCTTGTTGAACCTTCTGAATGGCCTATCCTTCTTGAATTTCTTTTTCTGTGGGAGAAGCTTTATCTTCCTGGTCAGGAGAGACAATTCTTCATCACTCTCAGAATCCTCGAGTTCTGATAGGTCAGCATCACTGGATGACTCATCTGCCTTCAGAGCCTTGGAACCTTTTGCTAACTTTTGATCAGCTTTATGAGCAATTGACTTGCCCTTCTTTGGTGCAGCTTCATCTCCAAGTTCTTGCTCATGAACAGTGAGTGTTCCAAGAAGTTCATCCATAGTCAGGTAGTTAGATTCTTGGTTTGGGAGATAGCAGTGACCAAAGGTCTCCACTGATTAGGTAGACTTCTCAGAATCTTACCAACCTTCTCAGCATTGGTATAGATTTTGCCAAGAGATTTTAACCTGTTGATGACAGTTTAAAATCTTCCTATCATCTGAGCAACAGATTCTCCTTCCTCCATGATGAACAGCTCATACTTTCTAACAAGTATGGCAATCTTTGACTCTTTGACTTTTGTTGTTCCTTCATGTGTGACAGCTAAGGTGTCCCATATTTCTTTTTCAGAGTCACAGGCGCATACCTTCTCAAACTCCTCCGGACTGAGAGCACAAATGATGTTGTATCTGGCTTTGTGGTTCAGCTTCCATTTTGATTTTTCTGCAGCAGTCCATTGAGCCTTTGGTTTGTCAGTGTTATCATCATTCTTGGGAATGAATGGACTATCTATGGTGACATCCCAAAGATCAGAGTTTGTGGATAGAATGAACCATTGAAATCTATCCTTCCAGTAGTTGTAGTTTTCTCCCTTGAAGTAAGGAGGTCTGGTTAGGGAAGCTCCTTCAGTCTGATGATTTCCACTTGAACTAGCTCCAGCCGTCATGTCTATTTTTCAGGACCTTTTACCTCTACACTGTTAGATGCTCAACCCAGAGGCTGAGCACTGATACCAACTGAAATAAACAACTGTAAGCACGACAAAGGGGGGTGGGGGGTTGAATTGTGTTTATCAGAATTTAAGCAAAGCTGAAATCTTTTCTCAAACAGAAAGCTAGCTTTGGATGAGTGGAAGAATACAGGATGGACGGGTGACTATTGCAAACACACCACTTGACAGACGCAAGAAAACTAAAGCAATTAAAGAGTTTAAGGGAAGAGAGATTGACATGGTGATTTATCCTGGTTCACTCTTCAAATCAAAGAGCTACGTCCAGTCCTTGGCAGCACCAAGATTTATCCACTATAACTGATAAGGTTACAGACTCAAGTATTATTTTCACACCTAGCCTCTTCAGGCTCAAGACAAGTATTGTTTTCACACCTAGCCTCTTCAGGCTCACTTAGGATTGTTTGAGATATTGGGTTTGTAAAAATACAACTTCTCACAAGCATATCTTTCACTAACACTCAGAGAGTGGTTTAAATGTGAAGTCTAGGAAAGTCTGCGTAACAACTTCAAATGTTTGAAGAATACATAATGAAAGAATAAAAGAATTAATGAGCAGAGTAATGGCGTTTTAATGCAGTGCGTATTCTCTTCTTCTTCATCTTTAATGACTTTTGTATTTATAGTCTTCAAGCCTTTAGGATCCGTTAGAGACATTCTCTCAGATGTTGGCTTCAAGCAGAACTTCATTAAATGCAATAGAGTTGTTCTGAGCACCCATTAATGCAATAGAGTCGTTTTGAGTACCCATTAATGCAATAGAGTCGTTCTGAGCAGCCATTAATGCAATAGGAACGTTGGTTGTACTCTAACATATAGGATCATGGCTTTATGCATCGAGATACATCCATGTCAGAGTTGGGCAGAGAGCTTTTTGTACTTTGCTGAGTACACTCCCGTTTTTGTGGAATAAAGCATGTTGGAAGCATTCTTTTAGATTATCCAAGGTTGCTTGAGAGAGTAGTTTTCTGACTTTTCTTGATAATCGTGAAACTGAGTAGGAGAGAAGGCTTCAAGTCTCTTTCTGATTCTTGAACTAAGATTGTGATAATCCTTAGAGAATTTGCGTTCATAAGATAAGTTCTTCCATATTGAAAATAATCACGTCTATCTAGTCATTTGAGTTCTCATTCGGGCTAGTAGACGAGATCCATATTAAGGACTTAGCAAGTCCAAAGACTAGTGGACGAGCGCTTCTGTCACCTTTAGTGGACGAGCACTTCTATTACTCTAGTGGATGAGAGCCTCTATTACTTTAGTGGACGAGAGTCTCTGTTACTCTAGTGGACGAGATCTTCTATTACTTTAGTGGACGAGAGTCTCTGTTACTTTAGTGGATGAGAGTCTCTGTTACTCTGGTGGACGAGAGCTTCTGTTACTTTAGTGGACGAGAGTCTCTGTTACTCTAGTGGACGAGAGCTTCTATTACTTTACTGGACGAGAGTCTCAGTTACTCTGGTGGACGAGAGTCGTAGTTACTCTGGTGGACGAGAGTCTTAGTTACTCTGGTGGACGAGAGTCTTTTGACACGTCATTGGACGGATACAATTTGACCTTAATGGACGCGCTGTTCTTATACTTTAATCGACGTGCTGTTCTGATACTTTAATGGGCGCACTGTTCTGATACTTTAATGGACACGTTGTTCTGATTCTTTAAGTAGACGCGGCCTTCTGTTATTTTTAGTAGACGCGGCCTTCTGATACTTTTAGTGGACATGGCCTTCTGATACTTTTAGTGGACGCGGCCTTCTGATACTTTTAGTGGATGCGGGTTTCTTTCTCTTGCGTTTTGGACGTGCGCTTCAAACATTTGGGATGGACGTGAGCTTCAATCTTCAAACATTTGCGATGGACTTGAGCTTCAATCACTACAGTGTTGGACGGATGATTCTATTTCTTAATCTGCACACTCGATAGATAGGTTAGCAACCAATATGAAGGTTAATTAAATCATTAACCAATGTTTAGTTTCATCAAAATTAAGGGAAATGCACATCAGACATTTTAGAGACTTAACATCCTGGTGTGGAAATCCCAGTTCCCGGTGCAAGTGGTCGGTTCGTGATGCTCGATATGGCTCATTCGGTGCGTAGTCCTAGTGCATCGGGCGCAAGTCCCCGATGCACGTGATGCCTGATCAGGCTCGGTGGGTGCGGTCGGGAACCAAGGATGCATGGGTCTGGTGCACAGGGTACATGTCCCCGGTGTGGTTGAAAAATCATCAAAAATCTCCACCTTCATGAAATGCCACGAGACATTGGAGGAACTTTCGGGATAACATTCTTAGCATGCCTGCAAAAAAACAGCTCAAAATTCAATTTGTAGCTTAGTTTCCTTGTATCCAAATTGTCGCATATCCCTGATTTCGGTTGAAAAATCATGAAAAATCACCACCTTCATGAAATGCCACGAAACTTGGTGGAAACCTTGGGAATATTATATGTTGCCTGCAAAAAATCAGCTCAAAATTCGATGGCTAGAGCCATTTCCCAATTTTTGGGAATTGTTTCGGTTTTTCACTTTGAAAATTGATTTAAAAAAATGGTAAGGTGAAAAACTCTGTAAATTTTCATCCCCTAGCTCCCATTTTTATAAGCATCCCTGCAAAAAATCAGGCCAAAATTCGACCTCTAGCTTGGAAAAAAAAGAGTATGTCTCCCCAACAAAAAGGATGTCTTGTGCTGGAAAATGGGTCTTTACATATTATGCTATTATAGTGGGGAAGGTGCCTGGCTATTATATATATATTATATATTATATATATAGTAGTAGTAGTAGTAGTTGTAGTAGTAGTAGTTGTTGTTGTTGTTGTTGTTGTAGTTGTAGTTGTTATCTCGGTGACAACTCCAACCACCGCTTAGGTCGGCCTCGGTCGGTGCACGTGATGCCCGATCTGGCTCGGTCATTGCAGAAAGGAACCAAGGGAACGAGGGAATGGTGCATCGAGCATGGGTCCCCGGATGCACCAGGTGCCGGATCTGGCTCGATCGGTGCGGAAAGGAACCAAGGGAACGAGGGAATGGTGCACCGGGCACGGGTCCTCGGATGCACCAGGTGCCGGATCTGGCTCGGTCTGTGAGGAAAGGAACTAAGGGAACGAGGGAATGGTGCACCAGGCACGGGTCCTTGGGTGCACCAGATTCATGGTTTGGCTCTGTTTGGCTCGTTGTGGTGCACCAGATTCCAGACATGGATCAGTGTGGTGCACCAGATTCCTGATTTGGCTCGGTGTGGTGCACCAAATTCATGACTTGGCGCGGTCTAGAGCATCGGTCTGGTGCACCTGATTCATGGTTTGGTTCCGTCTGGTGCACCAGATTCATGACTTAATCCGGTGTGGTGCACCAGATTCCTGGTTTGGCTCGGTCCCGGTGTGGTGTACCAGATTCCTGACTTGGCCCGGTCTGGTGCACCAGATTCCTGACTTGGCTCGGTGTGGTGCACCAGATTCATGACTTGGCACGGTCTGGAGCACCAGATTCATGACTTGGCCCGGTCTGGTGCACCAGATTCAGGGTTTCGCTCGGTCTGGTGCCCCTGATTCCTGACTTGGCTCAGTGTGGTGCAGCGGATTCATGATTTGGCTCGATGTGGTGCACCATATTCCTGACTTGGCTCGATATGGTGCACCGGTCTGGTGTACCTGATTCATGGTTTGGCTCCGTCTGGTGCACCAGATTCATGACTTGACTTGATCCGATGTGGTGCACCAGATTCATGATTTGGCTCGGTGTGTGCACCAGATTCAAAACTTGGCTCGGTCTGGTGCGCCAAATTACTGATTTGGCTCAGTGTGGTGCACCAGATTCATGACTTGGCACGGTCTAGAGCACCGGTATGGTGCACCTGATTCATGATTTGGCTCTGTCTGGTGCACTAGATTCATGTCTTGATCCGGTGTGGTGCACCATATTCATGATTTGGCTCGGTGTGGTGCACCTGATTCCCGACTTGGATCGGTGTGGTGCACCGGATACCTGGTTTGGCTTGGTGTGGTGCACTAGATTCCTGACTTGACTCGGTCTGGTGCACCACGTTCCTGACTTGGCTCGGTCTAGTGCACCAGATTCATGACTTGGTTCGGTCTGGTGCACCATATTCTTGACTTCGCTCGGTGTGGTGCACCAGATTCCTGACTTGGCTCGGTGTGGTGCACCGGATTCCTGATTTGGCTCGGTGTGGTGCGCTAGATTCCTGATTTGGCTCGATCTGGTGCTCCAGATTCCTGATTTGGCTTGGTGTGGTACACCAGATTCCTGACTTGGCTCAATCGGTGCGGACAGGAACCAAGTTTGCAAGGGTCTGGTGCACATGGCACTGACCAGTTGAAGGTGTTGGTACCGAAAGATGGAGGTTCATTTTGGGTGGCTAGTGACTCGTGCACCGAGGTTGAAAGTGTTACATTGAATCACCCGCGACTCGTGCATGACCACCGTGCTCGGCACACGTCACAGATGCACCGAGCACCGACGGGAAAATGTTGTGATACAAGCTTGAGAGCATTCCCCTGACCCGCTAGACTTTTTAGAAGGCGTGGTGGAAAAGCAAACCTGTAAACCAGGGTCCACTACATGTTTAAGTATGCTAGTATACCACATTTCGGCTACAAGTTCCCAAAACTCCAACCCCTCAATGAAATGCAACGAAATTTGGAGGTAAAGCTGGAAATAATATAGCAAGAGTGCCTGCAAAAATTCAGGTCAAAATTCAATTTGTAGCCTAGGTTACTTGTCGTCGAACTGTCGCATATCCTTGATTTCGGTTGAAAAATCATAAAAAATCACAACCTCTATGAAATGCCTCCAAACTTAGTGGGTACCTTGGGAATATTATAAGTAGTGTGCCTGCAAAAAATCAGCTCAAAATTCGATGGCTAGACCCATTTTCCATTTTTGGGATTTGTTTCTGTTTTCCACTTTAAAACTTTATAAAAAAAATGGTATGATGAAAAATTGTGTAAATTTTTCGTCCCCTAGATCCCATTTTTGTAAGCATTCCTGCAAAAAATTAGGCCAAAATTCGACCTCTAGCTTGGAAAAAAAGAGTATGTCTCCCCAGCAAAAAGGATGTCTTGTGCTGGAAAATGGGTGTTTGCATATTATGCTAATATGGGGGGGGGGGGGGGGGGGTGCCAGCCTGACCCTAACCAGGTGCACCATAGTCCACCACCCAACGCTCGTGCAATGATCCCCAACATTGCACATCGACCATGCCCACGGCATGGTAGGTGACTCGATCGGGTCATCTTCCGACTGACCGACTCTGTGGGTGGGGGCGCGGGCGGGCCCGGGACGAGCCCGAGAGGTGGGCCCTCGGCAGGACCGGGAGGCGGGCGTGGGGAAAAATATGGTCATCGGATTGGATCGTTTTTGTGGGGATTTTCAATGGTGTGTTGAGGATTCAAGGGTGTGGCTCCTCGACCTTGGTTGTGGATGGACGTTGTGTTAGGTTATGCATTTCGGGGCAGATCCACAACACGAAGGGACGCGTGATCTTCCGGATGTGACCAAGGTGTGGGTCCCCAACACCAAAACGGTTGAAGGCGCACCGTAAAGGATCCTCGCAATGTGGCCATCACGCGTTTTAAAAATGATGGCTTTCAAAATTTTGTCAATTTCGTTTTTAAAAATGTTGGCTTTCGATTTTATCAATTTCGTGGGGCACTCGATGGTGTGGCGAGGTTGTGGGTGCGTCGTTCCTCGACCTTGGTTGTGGATGGACGTGGTGTTAGGTGATGATGCCTTCCGAGGCGGAGTCGAAGCACCAAGAGACGGGTGATCGTCCTGAAGTGGCCTTGTATGGAGTGATCAAACACCACATCGGCTGAAGGTGGATCGAAAAGGATCCTCGCGACGTTGTTGGTTTTTAAAAATGTTGGCCTTCGATATTTATCAATTTTTTT
>CM061069.1:2565741-2568241 GCA_030762895.1 Sophora flavescens
GTTCATTTTGGGTGGCTAGTGACTCGTGCACCGAGGTTTAAAGTGTTACATTGCATCACTCGTGACTCGTGCATGACCACCGTGCTCGGCACACGTCGCAGATGCACCGAGCACTGACTGGAAAATGTTGTGATACAAGCTTGAGAGCATTCCCTTGACCCCCCTAGACTTTTAGATGGCGTGGTGGAAAAGCAAACCTGTAAACCAGGGTCCACCACATGTTTAAGTATGCTAGTGTACCACATTTCGGCTAAAAGTTCCCAAAACTCCAACCTCTCAATGAAATGCAACGAAATTTGGAGGTAAAGCTGGAAATAATATAGCAAGAGTGCCTGCAAAAATTCAGGTCAAAATTCAATTTGTAGCCTAGGTTCCTTGTCGTCGAACTGTCGCATATCCCTGATTTCGGTTGAAAAATCATAAAAAATCACAACCTTCATGAAATGCCACGAAACATGGTGGGCACCTTGGTAACATTATAAGTAGTGTGCCTGCAAAACATCAGCTACAAATTCGATGGCTAGACCCATTTTCCATTTTTTGGGAATTGTTTCGGTTTTCCGCTTTGAAAATTTATTTAAAAATATGGTATGGTGAAAAATTCTGTAAATTTTTTGTCCCCTAGATCCCAATTTTATAAGCATTACTGCAAAAAAAAATAAGGCCAAAATTCGACCTCTAGCTTGGAAAAAAAGAGTATGTCTCCCCAGCAAAAAGGATGTCTTGTGGTGGAAAATGGGTCTTTGCATATTATGCTATTATAGGGGGGAGAGGTGCCAGCCTGACCCTGACCTGGTGCCAAGCCTGGTGCACCATGGTCCACCCCCAATGCTCGTGCAATGATCCCCAACATTGCACATCGACCTTGCCCACGGCATGGTAGGTGACTCGATCGGGTCATCTTCCGACCGACCGACTCCGTGGGCAGGGGCGCGGGCGGACCTCGGGCATACCCCAGAGGTGGGCCTGGGGTGGGACCAAGAGGTGGGCATTGGGAAAAATGTGGGCATCGGATTGGACCGTTTTTGTGGGGATTTTGCATGGTGTGTTGTGGATTCATGGGTGTGGCTCCTCGACCTTGGTTGTGAATGGACATTGTGTTAGGTTATGCCCTTCGGGGCGGATCCGCAACACGAAGGGAAGCGTGATCTTCTGGGTTGTGACCAAGATGGTGGTCCCCAGCACCAAATCGGTTGAAGGCGAACCGTAGAGGATCCTTGCAATGTAGCTGGAACCCGTTTTAAAAAGGTTGGCTTTCGAAATTTTGTCAATTTCGTTTTTAAAAATGTTGGCTTTCGATTTTATCAATTTCGTGGGGTAGTCGATGGTGCCTCAACCTTGGTTGTGGATGGACGTGGTGTTAGGTGATGATGCCTTCTGAGGCGGAGCCGAAGCACCAAGAGACGGGTGATCATCCTAAAGTGACCTTGTAAGGGGTGTTCAAACACCAGATCGACTGAAGATGCATCGGAAAGGATCTTAGCGATGTTGTTGGTTTTTAAAAATGTTGGTTTTCGATATTTATCAATTTTTTGTGGGGTACTCGATGGTGTGTCGAGGCTGTGGGTGCACGGTTGCTCGACCTTGGTTGTGGATGAACGTGGTGTTCGGTGATGCCTTCCGGGGCGGAGCTGAAGCACCAAGGGATGGGTGATCGTCCTGAAGTGCCCTTGTAAGGGGTGCTCAAACACCAGATCGACTGAAGGCGAATCGGAAAGGATCCTCGCGCTATTGTTGGTTTTTAAAAATATTGGCTTTCGATATTTATCAATTTCGTGGGGTACTTGACGGTGTGGCGAGGTTGTGGACGTGCGGCTCCTCGACCTTGGTTGTGGATGGACGTGGTGTTAGGTGATGCCTTCCGAGGTGGTGCTGAAGCACGAAGAGACGGGTGATCGTCCTGAAGTTGCCTTGTGAGGGGGTGCTCAAACACCATATCGGCTGAAGGCGCATTGGAAAGGATCCTCGCGATGTTGGTTTTTAAAAATGTTGGCTTTCGATATTTATCAATTTCCTTGTGGGGTACTCGATGGTGTGGCGAGGCTATGGGTGCGCGGCTCCTCGACCTTGGTTGTGGATGGACGTGGTGTTAGGTGATGCCTTCTGGGGCGGAGCCGAAGCACCAAGAGAGAGGTGATCGTCCTGAAGTGGACTTGTTTGGGGTGCCCAACACCAGATCTTTCGATATTTATCAATTTCGTGGGGTTCTCGATGGTGTGACAAGGTCGTGGGTGCCCGACTCCTCGACCTTGGTTGTGGATGGACGTGGTGTTAGGTGTTGCCTTTCGGGGCGGAGCCGAAGCACCAAGAGACGGGCGATCGTCCTGAAGTTTCCTTGTTAGGGGTGCCCAACACCAGATCAGCTGAAGACGCATCGCAAGGGATCCTCGCGATGTTTTTGGTTTTTGTAAAATGTTGGCTTTTGATATTTATCAATTTTTTGGGGTACTCGATGGTGTGGCGAGGTTGTGGGTGCGTGGCTCCTCGACCTTGGTTGTTG